>CM032328.1:56644507-56907915 GCA_019022515.1 Quercus aquifolioides | reverse complement strand
GAGATGACAAATGAATAACAATCTGGCATGGCAGGGGAGGCCAAGCCACAAAGCAAAACACCTAAACTCAAGGGAAGTCCAACTGATCCTACAGAGCTCCACCTTCCAAAGAAAGGGACAAGTCATGAAAGTTGGCCTGCCGGAGATACATTCCACACCAGAAAAGGCCAAAAAGCGCACGGCACGATATGCGCACCCATTCTCAGACCTCGGCAAACGAATGAAACATCAATAAGGTAACGCATGCGTACGACCCAGGCATCACCAGCCTATACCCAGCCACTATGGGAAAGGGTGACGTCATGGGTGAGGGCACGGTCTGGCGGTGGGGAGAGGAGTGGAAACCCATTTCGTGTTTCTTGCCCAGACTCTTTCGGTGGGCACAGTCCTGCTGGGATGACATGCCACCCAAAAGAGGCAAGGGTGGGTAAGAACCACTGGGTGCATGCCATGAGAGACCGAGAGAGAGAGGGGACACACTGGACGAAGTAGAGAAGGAACCTTCGTTGTCTGAAAGCCACAGGTCAATGGTGGTTATCAGAACCATTGACTCGGTAAGTGGTCGGCAAAAGGCTACCATAACAGAATAGGGCCATAGAGAGGCTAGAACAGTAAAATCAGCCACGGCAGACCCTATATAAGGGACCCGTGGCTGTGTGCAAGAAAAGGGGGGCGAAAAGGAGTTATCAAAAAACACAAAGAGAAAAGAATTGGAAGAAAGAAAACAGAGAGAAAAGAATTTTAAGAAAGAAAACAGAGAGAAGGGAATTCTAAGAGAGAAAAACAGAGCGTTTATGGCAGGCATGCACCTAAATGGGTTAACCCCCTCTCTCCCTCAATAGCCTTGTCCTTGGAGGGAAATACGACCTATATTCGGGCACATACCATTTGGGGCTGGTCTCTCAAAGCAATTAATTTCACCGTTGAAGTTACTTGCGTTGAGGGAGCGGTTTTCCCTTCCATGGTTAGAGTCCTACGGCTATACTTAGTGTGGCAGACTCGTTCTTTTTACTAATCCTGCTCTAATCCTTTGTTTAAATGTTATTCTTTAAAAGTCAGGCCCTTTAAGTTATTTATCTTGTTCATTGCGGAAGAAACAGTGAATGTATTTTTCTTTACGTTTTCTATATTATGTCTGCCTGCCATAACCTGTTGACAATGACTCTGCCTGCTGTGAGCTCTTAAATAGACTTTGGCAGACGCGGTGTAGATTGCGCACAAGCCGGGCCAAGGTGTGCTCCAATTGGGCCGGTCCCGACTCCTTACCCAGAAACAACCCGGGCCTAGTGCGGCAAGAACTTGCCCAATACCCCAAGCCAGGCCCACCCCCCCTTACACCCGTCACTTCGAGAACTTTGCCCACGTCATCTTGCTTTAGCTAAGACTGCCATCTTCCAAGAGTCCTTCAGTTTTACTTGGTAAGTCACCCTTGGTAAATATGAACACTCACTGATGTAAAGGCGTAGAGCGACGTTCCAGACAAACTCGTCGGTCTTGTATCCATTGACACATGGCAATAGTAGGGAGTCTATGGCTCCAAGCTGACGGGGTCAACTTGAGGCGAAGATGGAAAGCTGACGCCAATAGGCTGAAGGGGGTATGCGAGACTGACAGTTCTGATGTGGCCCTACTTGGTCTCCATGCATGCTGTATATGGATATATCTTGTGCCCCACGCTTAGTGCTAATCAAAAGGACTATTACAAGGAAAGGGTTCTGCAAAATACGTTCATAGAGACTCCTATAAGGAAAAGACTTCTAAACCAAGGAAGAGATGTCAACCCTTTATTACTACAAAAATTCAAGACCCTCATAAACTAAGGTATGCACAATTCACCCCAGCTTTGGCACTCTAGAGTTGTGATAAGTTCTAATTTGACCTTCGGAAGGTATTTGGTTGACACCACACCGGTGCTCTCTGTTATTTCTTTTCTTTTTGTTGTGCAGGTATTGTTTCGAGCACGTGAGGATCGTGTGACTTACTGTTGATTTTTTCGGCATCATCAGGCACGAAGCAGGTTTATGCATGGACAATCCTTCTCAGACAATGTCCACCGTACCAAGCAATTTTAGGGAGGAGCTTGAGTGGATTCCAACGAACTTCTAAATCCCAAACCACCATATTTTTGGGGCCAACATAAGGATGACCAAGCAATAGGGGTTAAGTACGACCTTGATTTTGATTTTGGGTTCCACTAGAACCGTTTAATCACAGCATCAAGCTGCTCACAAAGAACTTTCGGGAGTTGTATGACTAACATAGTGAAAGCAGGTATGGCTTGAGCGATAGATCTTATAAGCGTGGCCTTTCTAGCCTATGATAGAATCTTGCTTTTCCAACCACATAATTTGTTTTCCAACTTTTCTTTTACAGGCTTGAAATCATTGACAATATTTTTAGACAAAACTAGAGGAACACCAAGATAACTGGTATTAGGAGGAAGTTTGTTGAGACCCTTGCAGCATTTTATTTGATTAAGGAATTGCGGACTAACTCCTTTAGAGGGAAGGGGAAAATCTCGGATTTCTCCACACTTACAACTTGACTTGACCAAAGATAGAATCTTGCTTTTCCAACCACATAATTTGTTTTCCAACTTTTCTTTTACAGGCTTGAAATCATTGACAATATTTTTAGACAAAACTAGAGGAACACCAAGATAACTGGTATTAGGAGGAAGTTTGTTGAGACCCTTGCAGCATTTTATTTTATTAAGGAATTGCGGACTAACTCCTTTAGAGGGAAGGGGAAAATCTCAGATTTCTCCACACTTACAACTTGACTTGACCAAAGACAATATTTTTCTAGGTAATTTTTAAGAACATTTAATTTTAAAGATTTTGCCTTGCAAAATAAAATAATTTCCTCAACATAACAAAGTTTAGAAATGGGTGGAGCTGAGCAAGATACCTTCACGACTGATAAATTCCTTGAAAGCACCTCTTTATTATTGATTAGCCTCATCAGCATTTCACTGCCTAAGATGAATAGGTAGAGAGACAATGGATCTCCCTATCTAAGTTCGTGAGAGGGATGAAAACTTGGGCATATGCCTCCATTTAAAAGGACTGAAAATTGAATTGTAGAGATGCATTGGTTTATAAAATTTAAGAATTTATCGTAGAATCCAAAGGCCTTAAGCACCGAGATAAGAAAGTTCCATTCCATTCAATCATAGGCCTTTTGAAAATCTAGTTTAACTCCCAAGTACCCTTTCTTCTTGCCAGTTTTTTTGAAATTGTCATTTATTCTTAAAAGATAAATAATTTTTATAATAATTCTAGAAATTAAACTTTATCTCTTAAGATTATCTTATACTTCCACATCATATATGTGTCTCCTTCCATGGTCAACTCCAAGTCTACAAAGTGAGAGTTTTTTTTTGGTTAAATGAGGAAGCGGCAAAACTAAAAAGCATTTTTTAGATAATTCTTCAAATAATTTTGTATCATCCTAGATTTTTGAAGGCCCATTTTTTTTTTTTTTTGGGACATACAAAGTTTATGAGTTTGGGGGCCAAATTCGTATATGTTTTTTTTTTTTTTGAAAAGTTTAGCATGAAAAGAGCCAAAGAAAAACTAAAAAAGAAAGGGAATTGACATTTTAAACTTGATTGGAACTTTGCAAGAGAAGGCTCGGTTCTGGGATTGTTCAACAAATAAAGAAAAACTCCACAAGAAATAAATCTTAGAAAGAAGGAGAGAGAGAGAGAGAGAGTGTGTGAGTATAGAGAAAGAGAGATAAGAAAGAAGTGTTTGTTTTATATTTTGTAACTACTACCCAAGAGATATAACAATGTGTCTCTACATTAATACAAAGTACAAACAACTGAACATCAATCAATACTAAGAAAATTAACCACTACTCTTTGTGCGATGGTCACTCCATAAGTATAAGTGCTTGTGGAGTGTGTGTGGGGGGGGGGGGGGGAAGGCCGGGGTTCAAGTTTTGAGGAAGGAGTTTCACACACATATACACATAGATTAAACAAGAGTAGAATTCTTATCTTGTATATAAAAAAATATATATATACTAAGAAAATTAAAACATTTTGCATAAACCACCAAATGAAAAGGCACCTTCTTTGGGAGTTTTTAAATGTAAACATGGTAGGAATTTATTTTGTCATGTGGCGCAGTAAGTAGGAGTGGTCAATAAAAAGTTGTTTCGTTTTATGCTATATTATATTTTATACACACACACACTTACTGATTTGTAAAAAATCTAATAAATTAAAATATTGATTGAAAAATTTTCATATTTTCTACTTTTTATAATTGTAAAAAATAAAAAAATTTATGAGTACAAAATTATTCTCGTTTGTGTATATGTTTCTGTTTATGGTTATGTTTATGCTACTTTATTAAAATGTTACCTTCAAAAAATTAATTCTAAATTTGATATACTATAAAAGCTTTATTATATATGGAAACAACACTAGTTATTATATAGCATGGACAAAGATTAATTTAGCAATTACATTTAATAAACTTTTTTGTAGCTACAAAGTAACATAATGTTATAATCTATTTTAGACCCTAATACTTATATGCATCTAAATTGTTAACTTATATTCAATTATGTAACATAATTCTATATATTTTTTTTTAAATACCAAAATTTGAAGGATCAAAGCCATTGATTTGCCAATTTGTTCCATGGTGAAATTGTGTCATCTTAAATTTAGAGGGATAAAGCACTGTGTATGCTAATTTGGCTATTTCTTGGAAAACTATACCGTATACTATTTGAATCAATAGTATCCCCACTAATCGATATACTTCTAGGGAGGGCACAACAAATAGCTTTGTTAGTCTTTTCCATAATAAATATAATAATATGAAAATAAAAATACAAACACAAATACCAATGTTAATAACAACAAAACTAATACAGTTTTGATAAAAATAAACTTGATTTTGTTTATTATATTTTTTCTTGAAAAACTTATTCTAATTGATTTTTGTGAGAATAAAAATGATAATTATTATGTATAAACATATCAAACATAAACCTAAACTTGCTGAATTTTGAAAAAAAAAATTACTAACAAATAATGAATAATCATAATAATTGGTTTATATATATATATATATATATATATATATATATATATTCATATTTTCAAGACATGTCATATTGTGATTTAAGACAATTATATTGTGTAAAATATTATTTAAAATGCTGATAACTTTTGTCCAAAATAGGTGGTAGTGACAAGCATGGTGGCAAAAGGTATGTCCAAAAAAGTCCACAGCCCAATCCAATCTTATTCATAAGTCCATTGAAGTTGATTTTCATGCCGAGCAAATAAAGCTCATTATTTTGAATGAATTTCCCTCCAATTCATAAGATATTTGAAGATTGATGAGTCATTTTCTTCAATGTTTTATTTGCAAACCAACATATAATTCACACTAAAGTTACCTGATGTTGGACGGTGTTATATTACATTTAGTTATGGTCAAACCTATCTACATAAATTGTAACAAAGTTTGGCAAGAAATTAACAAACACAAACCATTGGAAGGGAGTAGAAGGCGGTCAATAGGTGATTTCAATCAAACGCTGTAGTGGACATTTAAACTATCAAATAAAAACATAATGTGCCCAAGAGCTTCTATGCTACAAGATCTAATGCAATTCCATCAAATGAGTACCTTAAATGCAGAAAGAGTTTTCTATACATAGAGCAATGGCAGACTAGAGGAAGACAAAGTTCTAGAAAGAATTGACTGAATCTTCACTAATTCAAAATGGCTGAATGATGTACTTGAGACAACAGTCACATCCCTACCCATCACAGTTTCAGATCACTCATCACTTTTGTTGGATACTAAGGCTATCCTAGTTTTTTTATTTTTTTATTTTCTACTATTTAAAAAAGGCCTTTACGTTTTGAAGCAATGTGGTTGCTAAACCCTATGTAAAAATGTAGTGCAAGATGCTTGAAAAATAAAAGTAAATGATTCCCCTACATATACTCAATACCTTGTCCATAAAAATAAAAGTTACAAATTGGCTGCCCTCAAAGAATGGAACAATAATGTCATAGGGACTTATTAAGGATAACTCAGAGACTGTTGTCAAATAATCAAAAACTCAATCCGACCATGGGCTAAATAAATGGGACAAAATTGAGAAATGTTCTGTTTGAGAAAAAAATCAGTATTATACCATATTTTTTAAATTAAATAGGAAAATACCTCTCTTTTATAATTTGATTTTTCAAAATCGAGTTATAAAAAAAAAATTTTGGAGCCGTATAGCGGCATTTTTAAAGACCTATAGTGACATTTTTAGGACCTATAGTGACATTTTGTAACTCGACTTCCCTAAAATCGAATTATAGGCAATTTTTTTAATTTTTTTTACCTATAACTCGATTTCATATAAATCAAGTTAAAAAACACTATTATAGATCCTAAAAACATCACTATAGGCTCCTAAAAAATGTCGCTATAGTGCCTAAATCAATTTTAGAAAACTCGATTTTTAAAAGAGGGACATTTTCCTATTCAGTTTGGAAAAGAGGGCATAATGCTGTTTTTTTTGCTCAAACGGGGCATTTCCCAATTTTGTCCTAAATAAATGAGGGTGCCCTTGGCATAGATGTGTGTCACTTCCAAGTCCAAACTAATGAAATTCCATCCAAACAGTATTATGTTAGAATTAAAACCACAAATCTGAGCTTTTAACTTCTGGAATTAGTGAAGTAACCTCAAGACATAAATTTAAATCGAAATGGAGTTTCTTATCACTAAACAAGCATCTTGCTTATCATATAACCTAGAGGGCAGTAGCATACATACATTAATAAAAATCAAGATTTATTGGATAGAGAATTTGGGCAGATGTACAAGAAACTATATACATCTCTAAATTTATTGGAGGCTCGAGACTATAGATATCTAAGGTCACATGTAGTCATCGAGACGAAACAATTCTTCAGTTTGTGAAAAATATATTCGGTTTCCTCTTACAAATTTTTTGAGTTGAAAGTTGAAAACACATAGCTGATCCTTTTTTTTTCTTTTTCGATATATCCATATCTTTTTGAAACCTAACTAATAGGTCACCATAGGTTATATATATATATATATATATATATATATATACGTTGGAAAAGTAACTTCAAATTAGATGGCAACAACGTTACATCATTACATCAAATTATGATATCTCTAACAGCACTTTTTTGTTTTGTTTCAGTTTTTGTTTAAATTATTATATAATTATTATGGATACAACAACATATCATATGGTGATAACTACTACAACATTTATTTGTAATGTCATTTATTTTTTTGTTTTTCAATCCTCACATAGTCACGTTATATTGTACCAATGTCATATTAGATATAGTAACTCAATATCTCTATGATGGTAATTACATTACATCACTTTTGTTAGTAACATTATATCTTTTGTTTTTATTTTAAATTCCTTATATAGTCATGTTGGATAGTACCAATGTCACATATGAGGTAACTACAACACATTTGTCGGTGACCTTATATTTCTTTTAATTTGTATGAAAACAAACAAGTACATACCTCTAGGACCTTAAATGCAGCATTTTTCCATGTTACCATGCCTTCATGACCCAAAAAATGTTGCTCACGGTGGTACTTGCTAATTGAGCAAAGCAAATACATAATGTCTATGTTACGTCTATGTTATGTGGGAATTTTTTTTTTTTTTTTTTTTTTTTTTTGAGAAAAAGGTAAGATCATAATATTAAATTAAATCAGTTTGGAATACACTTTCCAACTCCGCAGGTAGTTCTTCTACCCAAACATCGAAATCTGCAGATGAAACTGCTCTTCGTGCAAGGGTGTGAGCTAACAAATTCCCACACCTTCGCACATGACTAAAACTATAAGACTGAAATTGACTAGCCAAACAGTGAGTGTCCTCAACAATATGCCCATACAAAGTATGACAACCAGCTGGATCCCTCAAAGCTGAGACCACCTTCAGACAATCTCCCTCAACCAGAACGTTAGCTATGCTTAACTCTTGCGCAAAAGCAACAGCTTGGCGGGCATCTAAAGCCTCAGCCAACTCCACCGAATGAGGGAGAGGGATTTTCTGAGATAAAGCGCCAATAATCGCTCCATTGGAATCTCGTATTGCCACCCCAATACCTGCACAGCCCGAAACTTCAAACAAAGCAGCATCAAAATTCACCTTTTACAGGCCATCTGAAGGACGAGTCCAACGCACAGGGGCTACAGGAATACTCGGACCTGAAGCAGATTGGCAGGCATCAAAATACTCCTGCACCAAAGCACGAGCTCGATCTCCAATGTCTTTCAACGGCTAGGTTGGTTGATTAACTCTCAAGCGATTACGCCTCTACCACAGACACCAGGAAATGGTAGAAAACAGAGCAATATGAAATGCCGACCTCGTTCGCATCACCTCGCCCAATAACTCAGTAAAATCTTGGTGCTGCTTCCTATAATACCTGGCAAAACAAATGTCAGATTTCCATACATTTTAAGCATGATCACACAGCCACAAACAATGCATCAATGATTCGGTCTGCTCAGCACACAAGGGACAAGAAGCATCAACAGGAACATGTCGTAGCCGAAGATTCTGGGTGGTAGGCAGTGAATCATGAGCAGCTCGCCAAATAAAGTGGCGAATTTTATTCGGTGTCTTGATTTTCCAAATACGCTTCCACACCTTACTCACTTCATCCATTGATGATGAACATGGATTGGATGACCTTGCCGTGTTCTCCAACATTCGGTAAGCACTCCGAACACTAAAATCCCCATCCGGTGTAAGAGGCCAAATTAGCTTATCCGGCACAGACCCTTCACAAACCGAAATCCTTAAAATTGTTTCTGCCTCCCATGACAAAAAAATTTGCTCCACCAAACCTGGATCCCAAACCCTTCTACCCTCAAAAAACAAATCCTTCACGAACTCCACATCAGTGGAATTCCTCGGAGAAATAACACGACTGTTGGACAGATTCGGCAACCAACTGTACTCCCATATTTTAATAGATTCTCCATCCCCTACTCTTCAAATAGCACCATGTTGTATAACCTTCCTTGCCTGAAGAATACTCCGCCAAGCAAAGGATCTTCTAGGATGAGCCGAGGCCTCCATAATATTCCCATTGGAAAAATATTTGGCACTAAAGACCTTATAGAATAGAGTGTCTTTGTGATGCAAGAGACGCCAAAACATCTCTTGCTCGCACATAGTGGGCATGGCCCAACCATGCATCTCTCATTCCATTATCCTCTTTGTTCATATTGGTTAATAGGCTGTGCGACCATTGAGCACACCTATAGAAAAGATTTCATAGCACTATACCAAATCTTATTTAAAGACTAGGATAACAACATCCATAAAGTGTTTTGTTATATCCCGACCCATTTGGCCACATTTGATTAAACATCTCTAACGCTCTTGAGTCTAATAGCTCAAAATTATGCTTAACCTCCACTAAGAGAGGTAGAGATTATTTGGTGTGTGGCCATGACAAAGATTATGTAACTAATGTTTAAAGCCCCAATCTGTTAGTTGGGGAAATTTAATTAACATTTGATGATTCCACATATTTGTAATATAATATTTCCAAGCATAGGTGGGAAAATAGTACAATTTTTTTTTTTAAAAGAAGTCAATTATCATTAAAAATACTTGGGCCTTTTTATAATGGAGCTGGGGCCTTAGGCCTAGCTATGCCTTGGGCCGGCATGGAGGCAATTTTGGTATAAACCTGCAGATTGTACCGATAAGATGCATAAAATGGCATATGGCTGACTTAAATTGCACCAGGGAGAACGTGGAATGAACCAACCAATGCAAGGCTTCGATCTGTCGCTACTCCCATAATTAATCATCTGACTATACTGTCTATTGTAAAATTTACAACCATCAAAAAGGAATAATTTTCGAAAATACCGTTTAGCTTCAAGCTTCATGCCTTGATCTTATAGAGCAAATACTGGTCCACAAGTTGACAACATGCTAAATAAATGTGTGCTTTTCGCAGAGCAAATTCTCTCTCCCAACCAAATCCCATTCAAAGTATTATCTTGGAATTAAAACCACAAAGCTCATAGTTTCTTATCATTAAACAAGCACAATGCTCGTCACATAAGCTGGAGCCTTAGTTGCTTTTATATATATATATATACATATATATATATATATATATATATATAAAAGTTCAAGGTATACATTTTTTTTGAACCGTAGATTACTTTAGATCTAACGGTGAGCAAAACACTATTAACCATGTTTGTAGAGTTATTACATACCTATGTTAACTAATTTTACTTAAAATCCCACATTTAATGCCATCCACACTCATTCGTTTTGATTAGTGGAATAGATATTGTGGGCAGATGTAGAAGAAGAACCAATCCATGTTGCATTTGATGATTGAACAAGGCTCTGACTTTCCATTGAGTTTGGTCGTGAGCTCTCACCATATTGATCTCTTAAGGCTTCAAACCCCCGTTCATCGCCATAAATACTTGGACCTCTTGTCAATTCATCAATGACTATCCGGCCTTCAAGCATGTTCACTACTGCAGTCATGACAGGCCTAAGCACTGGTGATGGATTAGTGCATAATAAAGCCACTTTAATCATTCTAAGTGCCTCTTCCTTGCTCAAATCAGATCCCAATTCTGGATCTACCAACTCCATCAAATCCCCTTGCTGTTGTAACACGGTGGCCTAAAATGACAAACGAAAAGAGCTTGTAAGTTATTAAAAAGAAAAGAAAAAAGAAAAAAAAAAACAATTCAATTCTGCTTTTTTCTATCAATGATGTTCCCCAAGTTGGCAAACAATAGGCTACCATGTTAATTAAATGATAAAATACTATCACACACATAGTACACACGCTCACAAAAAATAAGGGAAAACATTACTTGAAGTCACAATTTCAAATTTCGAAATCGAGACTTCAAGTCATGTTTTCTCTTGTTTTCTGTGAGTGTATGTACTAGTGAAATAAACATTACTCTAATTAAAATATGAAAAGAAAATTAACAATTAATAACGAAAAAAAGAATGACTTTTTCATTAAAATATAAAGCAATTAATATCAACATTTGTTTTGTAAACTCATCATTTTCATTTATTAGCCAAATATAATTTAATTTTACTGTATTTTAAAGATATCTAATGAGTTTTTTTTTTTTTTGGTGTGTGTCTATGTTTGTTCTTAAAAGAAGTAGAAGTTTCGAGATCAAATCCAAGTTTTTCTCATGGAAAGAACTCACAGACATTTTTTTCCTTCTGATAATTAGAACACGTGGACAGTGTTATTGAATTATATGATGTTAAGACAACATCACTCGTCAGCACATCACTTTAATTCCAATAAATAAAAATTAGTCATGCTTGTAAGTGAACAAAAACTGTTTATGAACAGCTACTCGACTTAAAAAAAAGGTTTTTTAATGGTTTCTTTTTGTCCTGAATGAAATATTATTAACCAAAACAAAGAAAAACATTATGGAGAATACTGGGCAACCTTACCCAAGATAACATTAACAAAACATGCTGGGGAGTGGGGCTAAATCCCATATCAAAACAACTACAGATAGAGCTATGTAGAGACCACTTAGCTAACATATGAGTAGCAAGATTTGCATCCCTATAAACCCACCTGGATTTAATGGCTTCAAAAGCTATTTATGTTTGTTTTTTAGCAAACAAGTCAACTCAAGCCCAAGTTTGGGCTTGAATATTAAACTAGACAAACTAAAACATAATAATGTGTTCATGAATAAGCCACTTGGTACATCGTTTAGTCAGCTTCTATTTGGAATCCCATTCTGGAGAAGATGGAGAAGAAATTATTAGGGTGGAAATGTCTTTATTTATCCAAGGGTGGTAGGCTCGCTTTATTGAAGAGCACTCTTTCAAGCCTTCCTACTTATTTTTTATTGTTATATACTATTCCTATAGCAGTGACTGCTAGGTTGGAAAGAATCCAAAGAAACTTTTTATGGGGATTGTCTGAGGGGAGTTTCAAATACCCTTTGGTGGCGTGGGACAAGGTTTGCTCACCTATTGAAAATGGGAGGTTTGGGGATAAGAAATGTGGTGTCCTTTAATCAAGCTTTATTAGTGAAGTGGTTGTGGAGATATAGGCATGAAGTTACTCATCTTTGGCAGAGGGTTATATCCACTAAATATGGGGAGGGTCAAGGGGGTTGGAGTACTAAAGTTTGTAGGAGAACTCATGGGTGTGGTTTGTGGCGTAGTATTAATGAAGGGTGGGAAAGCTTTTCTAAGCATTTTTCCTTTGTTTTGGGTGATGGTACCCAAATTCGATTATGGCATGATAGATGGGTTAGGGTTGATCCCCTTAAAATCCTCTACCTTGAGTTATATGTGATTTCAGCTAATAAAGAAGCTTGTATTTCTGATGTTGTGAGTCATAAAGAGGGGGATGATGTTAGATTTTGGAACTTGAGATTTTATAGGGATTTTGAAGACTGGGAGCTTGCTGCTTCTTTTTATCTTCTTGATTTTATTCAAGCTCATCTTCACGTGGAGTAGGCAGCGATTCTCTGTGTTAGGGTCTTAATGGAAATGGTAAGTTTCATACCCTTTCCTTTTATAATGAGTTAGGGGAAACTCCCAACTCTATCTTCCCTTGGAAAGGCATTTGGAAAGCAAAGGTTCCAAAAATGGTTTATTTATTTATTTTTTTATTTTTTTTATGGATGGCAGCTCATGATCGCATTCTTACATTGGATAATCTCATGCTTAGAGTTTGCCCATTGGAAAATTGGTGTTGTATGTGCCGGTGCAGTGGGGAATCTGTGGACCATCTCCTTATTCACTGTCATGTGGCGAATTCTTTATGGGTTTTCATGCTTCAAGCTTTCAGTATGCAGTGAGTCTTGCCTAGCTCCGTGGCAGAATTGTTATTTTGTTGGAATCATTGGCTTGGGAAACATGATTCAGATATTTGGAATTTAATTCCAGGATGTTAGATGTGGACTACATGGATGGAGTGTAATCGTCAGTCCTTTGAAGATTCTGAGAAGTCTTTGGTTGAATTAATAGGCTTGTGCTAGAGAAGTCTTTTTGATTGGTCTCGGTGCTGGGGTTTTACAAAATGTTCTTCTATTGTTCAGTTTTTTTCTTCTCTTAATTTAGTCTCTTGATTGCTTTCTTTTGTGTTCTATTTTGTAATTTGTTGTGTTCATTCTCATGAACACATTGTATGTTTCTTTTTCTTTTCTTCATAAATAATAATTCTTATATTACCTATAAAAAAAAGTGTTCGTGAATAAGCTTGTGAACATGAAAGTTTGATTTGACAATATATAGTGTTATAGTTTTATAAATATACTTGTCTAAAATTATATTTATATAGAATGGATAATGTAGGTTTTGTAAATAGGTTCCTATAATATCAAATTAGTTATTATACATTATTGATAATATAGAGTGCATTAGCAGTAAAAATTCATAGATTTGTGATGGGGTAAAAAATTTAGTCATGATTTTATTATATATGGGAAAATATTAAGTTGATTAAGTAGCTCGCGAACAAGCTCGTGCTTGTTCAACAAGAAAATGAACTAAGCTTGAACATTAATCTTATTTTGTGATGAGCTTGAGCTCAGCTCGTGTTTGAAATGAAATTAAATGAACAAGCCTTGAAATTTTAATACTTGGCTCAGCTCGGCTTGACTCATTTACAGCCCCTTATGCAACTTGAACCTTGAAGATACAACCAAAAAGAAGAAGATGAAAAAAAAAAAAAAAAAAAACCCTACGTAATTTACCTAACTCTCTCACATGTATGTTTTCAACTATAAATGATGTTTATTTTCCAACTAGACCCAGTGAAACATAAAGCAGGTTAACCTAGTCAAATGGCGTAGTTCCAAAAGAAGAAACTTGGGTTCATATTTCTACCAAAAAAATCTTGTGTTCATTATATTCTTTAGCTGTAAGTTTCAAAACAATATGAGAATGATGTATCTTACCCAATCTAAAAGGCATACGAAGTTCTGATTTGGTCGATATTTCATGTTGTTCTTCCCAGCAATAATTTCCAATGCAACAACTCCAAAACTATAAACGTCCGCTTTGTAGGTTAGATGACCCTATAATGCATATTCTGGTGCCATATAGCCTCTATAGCACATAAATTTATCATGATATTTGGTTCACTAATATGATGTTATGAACTTCTAAATCCAAAAAGGCCAACATCAGTCAATTACCAACCATCAGATTACCAATCAATTGTTATGCATGCAATCATGCAATTAATAAGTAATAATAAAACAACTAAAGCAAGAGTAATAAGTAAATTAAAATAGAGATATTACGTTTTCTAAAAATGGCAAAGTGGATCAAAGTTAATGAGTAGTTGCACTAAAAGAATTTTTTTTGGGGGGGGGGGGGGGGGGGAGGGAGGGAATTATTCCATACGTCAGTCTACTATATCTCTTTGTTTATGTGAGAAGGTGGGGACATTATGGTTTGGCCATAGAATTTGATCTATAATGATAATTGATTTTTGTTGGACTTATTGATCATGATTGGTGCTGACAGTAGTTTCAAGAGTGTCTAGTGTTACTTTGAATGGTGAATGGTGAATGGCAATGGAAATTACCTAGAAGTGAAGCTGTTAGTGCTGTCCAATTAGAATGCTTGCTGGATCAGTTGCATGATGAAGATAAGGTGAGGTGGACTCTTACAACTAGTGGTGTTTTCTTGCCATTCTACTTGGGAAGCCATAAGAGTTAGGAGTGGTGAGATGAATTGGTGGAAATTGGTGTGGAATACTATTGTGGCGAGGTGGATTGCCATTCTAGTCCCTTCTCTCATACTATTTGCAAGCGAGTTGGCAATATCCTAGCAGGAGTGTCCCTTGTGACTGGTTGGAGTTTGATGCAATGGGGGTGTTCTCAGGTGGTTAGTAAAGTTGTTGTGGCAGCAACAGTATATCACATTTTGAGGTTGAGAAATCAGATACTGTATTAGGGCCCATTGATTTCCAAGAATCACATGGTGAAGAGTATCTTGAATGATGTGAGATGGAGGCCTGAGGCTTTTCTTCCTTCCAAACCTTCAATCAGTGGTCAAGCTCTCTGCTTTAAGCTGAGAATTCAGTTGCGAAAGGGCTCTGTTTTGTGCTGCCAGATTTGTTGTCTAGCTTCTTGTTTTTTGTGACTGGCTTCTGGCAGGGGTTGACAATGTGTCTGGGGTTTCAGGGGTTCATTTGTTGTCCAGGTGCTTATATAGCTGCTGGTTTTAGTAATTGTAGATAAGCTGCTCCGTGTTAGGGTGAATTGTGTTGTTGCTTGGGCAGAGGTTTATGTGCATCTGGGGGTATTATAGGAGGTTGCTTTGACAACATAATGTCTGCAGCATGGCAGCTTGTATTTTGTGTTGTTTGAGCTATAATTGTGTCATTTTGGTTGATAATGTTTGCTTATTCATTAAAAAAAGGGGGCGTAGCATTAGAACTCAGTTTAAAAAGCATGGACACTATTATGTGTTGATGCCAAATAGATATAAAATCCAGTCAAGTACTTTGGTCAATACTCTTCTGACAGTATCTTCTATACTTGTCTTAGTGCAAAGATTTCATTCTGGCCATATTTTGGTGTACTTTCAGGGCACAACTAAAATTACCAACATATAAGATCGGCATCAAATCACAATACCTCATAATCAAGATCTACAAAGGTAATGAAATAGAAGAGAGGGAAAAAATAGACTCCAAAAGGAAGTATAGAGGGGGCAAAAGAAAGAAAGTCAACTCACATTGTTCCAGCAATTCTGGTGCTAATGTGTGTGTTCTCCTCTTCATCGAGCTTGGCCAAACCAAAGTCAGAGATCTTAGGGTTAAGGTCTCTATCAAGTAACACATTAGTAGATTTGATGTCTCTGAACAATTTTCAACGTTGATTCCTCATGCAAGAAAGCCAGACCTTTTGCTATACCAACACATATTTTTTGTCTTGCAGGCCAGTCCAATTTTAACCAGCCATCTGCAGGACCTGAAATTGATGTCCATAACCCTAATCAATGAAATTCATGATTAGTGTTTGTCCTCATTCTTCTATTATCAACATAAAATGCATGGTAAGGTATAAACATTAGCTTACCGAACAAAGCACTAGCAAGGCTATTGTTTTCCATGTACTCATATACCAACAATAATTGTTTTCCTTCAATACAACATCCATACAGTCTAACAAGATTTGGATGTTGTAAACCAGATATCATGCCTATTTCATTCACAAATTCACGGCTTCCTTGCCTTGATTTTGATGAAAGTTGCTTAACCGCAATTACAACACCATCAGATAGTATACCCTGCATCAAGAATAGAAAAATATACATTTTCAGGAATGTATTTTATTGTGTAACTCTTCAAATGTCAAGGATCAATAAGCAGAATAAGAATAATAATAAAAGGATGAAAAGAAAACTCATTCTAGAATAGAAACAGAGTTGTCAGGTACCTTGTAAACTGATCCAAAACCACCCTCCCCCAGCTTGTTTGCAGCATTGAAGTTGTTAGTGGCAGCTTTTATTTGTCGATATGTAAAAAAACCAGTTTGCAAGTCTAATCCTTTTAACTCTGTCAAAGGCATCAACTAAGATGTCAGAATGCATCTTATAGTATAACAAGACCAATGTTTAACCAAATAAAATGCATGCCTCTTGACTAGTTAGATGAATCTTAAAGAGGATAAGAAAATTAAAGGCATTTGGATGGTACTATATTGTAGCAGAAGCTGTGAGGGGGGACAGGGGGGGGGGGGGGGGGGGGGAGGTTGTGAAGGAGAAATATATGAAGTATGAACAAGTACAGGAAACCCTAAGTTTTTAGATTTTGTCTTTTTCCTCTCTCAATTACAAGTACTATATTGGGAATCAAAAAAACTAAATGGAAAGGGGAAATAGTCCATTTATTTATCATAGAATGAGATGGCTTGACACTTGTCACAAGATCATTTTGCAACTAAAATAAGAATATTAAACGAACAAACCAAATTTCATGTGACTTTAAGGACAAGTTGAGAGTGAAATCTTTCAAAATAATATTTTCTCTATTAGAAACTTGATTAATGAAAATATTTAGACATCACTCAACTACAGTGAACTTAAGCCGAAAACACATTATTCATTTGAAAAATTACTTTATGCAGATTTTTTATTAAAAAAAAAAAAAAAGCAATGATAAATGCTTTTTTTTTTTTTTTTTTCTTTGGCATGATTCCATGGGCTCATTATCATCAAAATTGGAACTAAATGACCCAAATCATCATGCACCAAAGAAAAGATCCTATGCTCTGAGCCCAGAAATCCTACAGTTTCTTTTGAAAGTGTACTTTGGACTGCTGATCATCTAGGGAAAGATAAAGAAAAATAAAAATTTTCATTTTCTATACATTGTTCCAACTTCCTGCCATAGTAGGAGATAGTGAATATTGTCCTGTATAATTTCCACATAAGATTTGCACAAATTACCATTTTCCCTTGATTGCCTCCCTCCCAAACAACCTTTCCACCAAAGAATGCCCAAAATCATAAAAATGAGGAGTAGCACCACAACTACAGCTCCGACCACAATCTTCATTTTGCCATCATCAGGGAGACTGAAATCTACAGAAAATAAAAATAACTAAGGACAGTAATTTTAAGATTGCATTCTGAAATATATTTAGCACCATACAGAAAATCCAAAGCAAGATAGCAACAGATGGTTAAAAGACAAACAGCCATAGCATGGTTATAAAATGATGAAGATCATGATATAGTTTTTTGTAGTCTTCCATCTAAATGTACTTTAACATGGTTTTGAGTCTTTCATCTAAATGCAGATACATATGGAGTTCTGGATCCACTAAATTCCTATGATTCCATAGTTCATCAATCTAATCTAAGTATGGAAGAAATTGGACAACAACAAGATTCTCAATCTCCAATATAATTACCAGCTTCCACAGAGATAGCTGATATGAGGGGACCATATGTTCCTCTCTTTGGGGTAGCTGTTGTTCCTTTCCCAGCCCAAAAAAAGCGAATCATCAAAACTTTATTTGTTACATTTGCTTTATATTCCCTAACAACTGCTTTATCAACCCCTGGTGCAGCATTTTCAATATCAAAATCTTTCAACACCAGTTTTTCCTGCGACAAATTAACTCAATTAACACCTCTACTATAATATACAGATAGAAATAAATTTGACAGAATACCTGCAAATAAATATCAAATATCCGCCTTCCAAGACTGCCAAAAGATCTATTATCTCTGATTACTATCTCCGCAAAGTGAAGTTTCAATTTATAAGGCCCATTTGCTAGGCAGCGGGCATAGTATGTGATTGAAAGAGGAGACAGGCGTGCACTTGTGTATAGTTCAGACTCATTCATTTTGAGTATGGATACATTATTTGCTACATAGTCATTTCCAGTAGTGTCTATATCCCAAAATCTTCCGGAGCTACTGAATCCCCAATTCTCCTTTTGAAAAAAACTTGCTCCTCCCGCTGGATCATCATCCGCTTCATACTTTATGTTTCCAACTGTACTTGCTTTCCCACCACAATTTATATGTACTTTATTGAAATCTATATAGAAGCAGCACCAAATCAAGCAGACATAATAAAAAAGCAATGAATTTTCCATTGTATTTCTAATTAATTTATGTAGTTGTCTTGTACAAGATGAAAAAATAACTGAAGCAGGCCCAACTAGGTAATTGAAGCATATACCTTATACTTTGATTTCAATAGATCAATAATTACCTTTTGAACATGGAGAGTTCTTCAGGCACTCACTAAGTGTTCTTAATCAGTGAAGCAGATAAAGTGTCAGTTATCCAACATAAAAGTGAAAAGGACAACATTAAGAGCATCTGTTCTTCTAAAAAGTTTTCAAGTTTGAAGCTTACAAGTTGTCCCTTCCAGAAAAGCTTTTGAACAAATTTCTGATGCAATGGAAAAATCAGTTAGTTTCAGAAAACTGGAAAGGTTAAGAAGAGAGCAAAGTGTGTAAAGCTCCAGTAGGTAAAAAACTTACAGATTGGCTCGACATGATGGGGCAGAACGCTCTGAAAAATTATTGTAAGAAAGATCTATTTGGCTACACAAAAAGCATAATTATTATATTGTACCTTACTATAATTCCAAACAAGAAAGAGTACATTTTAAAGAGTATTTTGCTAAAATTGTCAACATTTTAAACTATTCAAGATGGAAAGTGTTAGAAATTATGTTTCAAGATGCCAAAGCCTATTGTAGGCTCATATACTTGTAGATCAAGCATATTAACTTCGAGTTAGTTTAGGGTTAGCTTAGAGTTCTCAATTCTATAAACCATACATTAATTTCATTTTGAACACAAGTCATATAACAAAGAAGTAGCCACCAAAGGTTTTCTGCTGTGGACATAAGCTGTCAGGCCAAAGCACATTAAGGCCTTACCCAATACACATTAAGATGGTACCCAATATTTGGCAAGCCATCATGAATCTATTCCTCAACCATCAAGCCCTGACAACACAATCACCTACAAGCAGGAGGTAGAGAACCTGACATGCAAGGGCAACAAAGCCCAGAAATCCCCTTGGATTCGAATCTGGTAGGCAATTCAAAGTGTGGATAGAAATTGTAATTGACAAGAGGTAACGTCCATACACAATTCAAGTCCACTAGAACCACCGAGTCGTTCAGGCGCAATCAACGCTATCCACACACAATACTTCCATCTATTGGTTTTGGCATTTGGTGTCAGCCATCATCATCAATAGTGGCCATTCACTATCAGTGTCATTTGTCTTGTGCATTTCTAGATTTCTCATGACATTCAAGTCCTTAGGAACTCAAGGTTCCGCCATAAGTTTTAGGTGGTGTCAAAGATATTGTGGCCCAAGAGATCCAAACCTATAGTAGGTTTCTATATTTGTGGAGCAAGCATTAACACTAGAGTTCTCTATTATATAAACCATATATTGGATTCACTATAAACACAAGTCACATAGAAGGATGTAGCTGTCAAGTCTTTCCATTGTAACTAACCCCATAAGAGACCATGAAATGAAGCACCATCCAAGTAAAGTATATAATATCCCAAAAAATGTTATTACACACTCCACACACATTGCCTTTTGGAACTGTGTTTTTAAAACACAATTTTAGTTAAAATTGCAAAATCATGTTTTAAAAACACGATTTCAATCATGTCGCAGTGCGTGTACTTTGAGTGAGTAATAAGGAAAGTGTAACTATCATTACTCATAATATTATTGTAGTAACTTCAAAAATTTGTTTCTTTATACTCACAAGTCAATGCAAAATTGAAGAAGAATTTAAGATGTAAACCCTTACTGAGTATTGTCTATGCCCTTGATCCCTTCTGGAATAGGCCCAGTGAACAAGTTACTTGTCAGAAACCTATTTAGTAAACAAACAAAAATAGCACTGGTTAAACACGTAATAGCATGACCGTAGGTGAGTTTGGCATCCGGTATTTTCTGGTAGCTGATTTGCTGAAAGGTGACAATATATATATATACACACAATTTTATTTCAATTTTTTTTGAAGCTATTTTATTTGTTTATTTGGCAAAAGGTGAGAAAAAACTGGATTTAATAAAATATTCTTGCCAAAATAAGAGGATGCCAATCAGACACCATGTTAAAGGGTCCTACTCTATTTTCTCTAGTAAAGACCTAGTTATTTAACATCATTTTAGGGTTATTCTAAAGGGCAAAACTTAGGTGGAATTCCTTAGGAGCAATATATTAGGTTCTCCAATTAAATTCAAACAGATAGTTGTATTAACCAATAAATAACAAACAATGTTATCTTTTCTAAGGACACTTAAATTCAAACAATGTAACTATGTGTTTTACGGTTTACCCTAATATACTCCATCTAAAGAATTGTACTTAAGTTTTAACTTATTCTAAAAGACAAAGCAAATGGATAGGATTCTAATTTTGGGTGTATACAAAGTGAAGCTCCTTGCAGACTCACCCATGGATGTCGGCCAATAGGCCAAACTTGGTTAAATATAGTTGTGTGCTTAGCTGCCTAATTGTTTATTTGAATTTACACTACAATTGAACTAAGTTAAGGGGTTTTTTGTGAAGATTACAAATATTTCAATTCCGATAAATCACCAAAATCTGGAACAATTCCATCCAATCTGTTGAAGCTGAGATCTCTGCAAGAAAAGAAGGTTTTTAACTACAGATCTGAACTGAAAATGGAAAAAATTATAAGAAAAAATGCCAACTACTAAAAAGGATGCAAGTCAAAATAAAAAACACAATATATTGTAACAACTAAATGATAGAGAAACTCATTAATCAGTTGAGATAATTATGTGCTCTGATACCACATCTCTGTCAAATAGTTCCCATATTAGCTTAAGTTTCTATTCTACTTTTTAAAAAACTAATGCCAAAATTTGTATTTAAATAACTTCTTGCTCTAAGTTCTAGAAAATAAAACATTAACCAAATTTTAAGCCCGTAAATTTGTAAATATAAATAACCTGTTATATTACCAAAAGATTCGGACTTTCATATTTACATATCTATAATTAATAAATGGGATAATTGACCATGTTTTGTTCAAATGTCCAATCATCCGTGGGCTGCAGTACCTCATTTTCCATTAAGAAAGGCTAAAAATAAGAGGTACAAGGAGAAATGAAAGTAGCACTATACAAGGTTCGAAGTTGGGTCAGTTTCAATATAGATTTAGGAATTGGTCCAGAGATATTACAGCTCCTCAACATTCTGCAATGTAAATAAACTTTTGGTGAGCAAACCTGTGGTAAATTTTGTTTTCATTCCAATCTATAGCAATGTTCAACAAAAGAATGACTTACAATCTTATCATGCGTGTGCTGCTTCCTAAGTTTGGAAATTTTGAACCCCCTCCAACTAAGTCACTGATCCTTCTACATAGAGTTGCACCATCAATAATTGTTAGCTCTTCAGCATTAAATTTCATTAATTAAAACATCACATGAGCATATCCTAGAGATTATGTTAAGAATTGTTCACTTGAAAGGCAAAACTCACAGCTCAGTTAAGTTAATCAAGATAGAAATGCTAGAAGGAATTGGCCCCTCAAAACCACTAGCTTGGATCTCTCTGTTAACAACACAATTCAAATGGATTTAGATCACACCTGAAACCTTTTACTTTAAAGAGGTTTAGATAAGGATGTAAGAAAAAGCACATACAATTTCTCAAGCTGTTTCCAACTTTGGAAAAAGTCAGGCATTCTTCCAGTGAAGTTGTTACTGCTAATTCTACTACATGTATCCCAAAACAGAAACATTATTGAACAAAATACAAACAAGAAGAATGCTACAGTCACCAAAATGACTAAGATATTTTTCAAGGAAAATATTAAAGTACTATCAGCCACAGAAAAGATTTCAACCACTTACAGTTCCTTTAATTTGGTCAACTTAGTAAGCGTGACTGGCAACTCTCCCGAGAGATTGTTAGCACTAAGAGTGCTACAGTCACCAAAATTAAAGTTGAGGTCATTTCATGTGTTCAAGATTAAGCAAATCAATGACAAATCAAATTTATTTAAAAATTAAGGGGGGAAAAAAAAAAAAAAAAAAACTCACAGATTCTCCAAGTTAACCAACTTTCCAAGCTCATGGGGAACCATTCCTGAAAACAGATTGGTCTCTATACTCCTGAATGTATAATATATTCTTAAATATTAAAGCCGGTTAAACTAAATGGAAGTATGACATAATTTACTGTCTATATAAGGAGTGATGATAGAAATACTACAAATTTTTTTTGCATAGAGCTTACAATCTGATGTGTCACCAATCACCAATAAACAATTCAAACATTCATTCATTAGGTGATTGAAGTCCACTAATCACTTTTATTGTCACACCAGATTGTAAACTTTATGATTGGTGAGGAAGAATGATACAATAAGAGCATACAGAAATTTAAGTGTGGTGATGCTTCCCAAGAAGCTTGGAATTGGTCCTGATAAGTTGTTCACAGAGAGGGACCTGTAGCAAGTCCATTTAATTAAATAAGAATGAGCCTTTAATGGCTAATCTTGGACATGAACTGAGGAATCACTTACAAAAATTCCAACTTTGTAGAAGCCCATTTGTGGGGTATGTTACCACTAAGGAAGTTACGATTGAGATCACTATAATCAAGAGGAAATTGTGCAATTATGTGGTTAAATCGATTATGGGAGTGCTAATTAGTAAAACAAATAATGGGTACTCTTTCTTACAGGTACGTTAGGTAGGGTAGCTTCACCAGAGATCGTGGAAGCACACCGCCAAGATCCTGCCCTTTAAGAATCCTGTGTGACAAGGATATTTTGAATGGTTTAGAATAAAGAGGGAGAGAAAGAGAGAGAAAAAGAGAGAAAGTATTAATAAAATTTTGGGATAAGATCTCTTATTAATTCTCTATTTCCTTCCCATTTTAAAAAAATTAAATAAATATTATGTGCTGTACAACCAACTAAAAATTTGAGAGAATCAAGATTCAATTGCAATAGATGGGATCATTTTCCTAAAATTTTAAAGAATAGTATTTATTACATACAAACTATTTTACACACTTTTACGCACGCTTCAAAAGCAATGGAAATAAGTCTGCATTTGGAAATCATGACTTTAATTTCAATTGAATAAAACAGACTCTACATATTGTATAATTTCTCAAGCAATACAATAAGACCCGTATATAGTAGAGGTGACAATTTTTACCTAAACCTATTAACTCACTCATGACCCATTTAATTTGGGTAAGTCTTGACCCAACCCAATTAAATATTTGGGTTAAATGGACAAGACCCAAATGGGTAATTCAATTAAATAAGTCTTAGTAGGTAAGCCAATTGGGTACTCAAGTATCCATCTAAAATTTAAAGTTTAATACGTGTGTGTGTGCGTGTGTGTGTATATATGTATATATAAAAAGAAGGAAGAAGCTACTGTAAACCCTAATAAGCTAAACCAGCTGCCACTTCTTCCATCTAACACGGAGAAAATTTTCACACTATGCAGTTTGTTCTTTTGGTTGATTAGCAAAATAAAAGTTTAACTTTTACTTACAATTTAACGACGTGGCATACACTATTAGGGTAGGAGCAATTGCAAATGAGAGAATTGTTGTACAGTGGCCTCGAATCCAATTTTGGCGTTAACCAACTTGACTCATTTATGCATGGGTCCACATTGGTATTCCAGTCTTTCTTTCCCAATTGTTTAGCTATTTCACCAAGGGCTTTCACTGCATGATAAATCAAACTTAATCAATTTCCTTTTAACCTTTTACCTTTTTTGTTGGCTTTAGATTTAATATAGTCAATAACATTGAAATTCCTTAACCAAGTAATAAATTCAAATAATGTAATATTATGATCATAAAAATCTTAATTACAGTCAAAATAAAAAATGTTATATCCACAACATTTTTACAATAAATCTTAAATGACAGGTTACTATTAGCTGTTTTGGGTGAACAAAAAAGTAATTTTAATTGTGGATTCAAATTAGAACCATAAAAACTTATCACCGTAAAACTTGAACCTTGAGATGCGCATTAAAAATTTTAAGAAAGGAAAAAAAAAAAATCCAATTGTAATGTCTCATTACTGAATCAAACATGAGTTGCCTTAAGCAAATTAAAGAATTAAGATCAAAATATTCAAAGTTTTCTCAGGGTCTTTTCTTCTCCCACATTTTCTTTTGAGCTATGAGAAATTGAATCAGCAATTGGGCTCTTTCATTGGGCCAACTGACTATGGGTACCCTATCTATCTATATAATGTACAAAAATGGTTGGGCTAATAAGGTGGCACTGAGTTTGTTAATGTTTTAATTTCAACATAATAAGTTGAGAGGCTTGAATCTAACCTAGTACCTTGTAGTATTTCTAATTTAAATGTTTAGGGAAGCAAGATTAAAACATAATATTGAGGACAAAATTAATTCTAAATTTTATTATTAGTACAAGAAAAAAATGACTTAATTTATTAATTGGAAAAAATATTAAAATAGTAAATATAAGATAAATATAACCTATAATTTTCTTTCCTATGCTTGGTTTCAATTGATTTTTTCAAGCCTAGTTTAGAGTTAGTATATGCTTAAGCTATTTATTCATAATTTAAGCTCACTATAAATACATATTTCAAACAAGTAAAAAATACAAATAATCAATATATAGTCATTCTCTTATGAAGTTCAAACTTCAAAGATTCATATAAATATAAGATATTTCACACAAATTAACTGAATACTTAAAAAGTAAAATTAAACATAAATTAACTTAGAAGTATATATCTACAATATGATCATATATTTGAAAATTTTAAAATATTCTATATGTAGGCCTTGATTTTCTAAAGATGATGCATGAGTTTTTATTTTTTTATTTTTGATTAACTTAAAAGTACCAATATTTATTCTTTCTATCTTAGATTTCATTTTGAGGTATCAAAATATGGATTGATTGCAAAAGACTTTAAAAGTATATAACATTGTTAAAGAATTATAAAATTCAACGCATTAGTTAGAAAATATTATGATAATATGTTATGATTTCAAGGTTACATATAAGAATATTTTCCTTGATTACAATAGGAGAGTTAAAAGTTATTTTTATAAAAAGGAGTTTCAATTTTGGAATATTATTTTCTTAATAAGTACTTGTGGGTGTGAGGAGCAAGGGTCGGGGTTCAAATCTCTAGAAGGGAGCTTCATATACATATACACTTAGATTAGGTTAAAGTAGGTTGCGGTGTTGATCTGGGTTTTTTGGTCACTATGGTTGATTGAGTTTGGTATGGGTTTTTAGTTGGGTTGATCATAGTGATTTTTGGTTGGGTGCCAATAGTGTTGTTGTCAGCTGTGGGTGATCTAGTAGGTTTTTGGTTGGGTTGATCACAGTAAGTTTTTGATTGTGTTGGTGGTGGTGGTGGATCATGGTGGTGGATCATGGGTGATGTGAACTAGTGGGTAATCATGGTGGTTTCAATAGTTGCTATAGGTTGTGGATGATTCTAGTGGTGTCATGGGTTATAGGAAAATGAAATTTTTATTGGGTTGTGTATTTGTATGTTAAAATAGAAGATAAGATGTAGGATGTATTGTTAAGTGATATGTTAAAATAAATAAAGTAGTCTTTTAAGGTGCTAAGGGTTCATTTGGGAACCGCTTATTTTGCTGAAACTGAAAACTTTTTGCTAAAAGTATGTCAAAAAAGTTAAAATCTGACTTTTGTAGCAATAGAACCCACTTAACAATGTAATGGAACCCAGAGAAAAAAATAAGCTAACTTTATCTCAAATTCTGAACGCATCTTAAATAATACATTTTTTAGCATCCTAAATGTGAATACTCTTATCAAGTTAATTTCGTACCGTACCGGCCGGTACGGCCGGTATATACCGTACCGGCCAGTGCACCGGTACAAATGACCCCCTCGTTTCGTACCGGAAAAAATACCGGTCGTACCGGCCGCATACCGGCCGTACCGGCGAAATCCGGCTGTTTCGGCCGGTAAATAGATACCGGTCCAAAACATGAAATCCTTTTTTTTTTTTTTTGTGGGTAATTTTGGCAGTTTCTTTAAGGCAGGACGGTGCAAATCTGAGGAAGCTAAGAAATCCCAGCAGAAAGAAGGAGAAAAATGAAAGAAAAATGCACAAAAACACTTACCGACTTACCCTCTATACATTTTTGTTTTCACCTGATAATGTTTCTTTCTATTATCTCGTTCCCTCTTCTTCTTCTCCCTTTTCTTCATATTTTCTTTGTTTGTGACTCTCTTGTTCTCCACTTTCCTCCACTTTTCGTTCTTCAGTTCTTTCTTCAAATCTCTCTCTCAGCATTTAAGTGTCTATGTTTGTTTGTTCCTTTCCGTCTGCATTTTTAAAGCTTTTTTTTCCTTAGTTTTGTGTGGCCACGTGAAGAGGCAGAGGAGTTCTTCAACCAAGAAAAGAAAAAGTAATGTGATAAGACTTATCTTGGAAAGTGAGAGTGAAAAAAAGATTTAAAAAAAATAAAATATTTTTTTTCTTAGTTTTGTGTGGCCACGTGAAGAGGTAGTGGGGTTCTTCAACCAAGAAAAGAAAAAGTAATGTGATAAGAGTCATATGACTTATCTTGGAAAGTGAGAATGAAAAAAAAGATTTTAAAAAAAATAATAAAAGATACTAAAGATAGTGGAAGAAAATAAAAACTAAAAAAAAAATAGTAACAAATGTTGGCAGGTATACCACATACCTTAGCTTGTACATGTACCAGGATTTGAGTAAAAAAAAGATTTAGAATTAGCCTTATAATTTTTTTTAAATGTCTAGTTAATTAAATAAAAATTCATATTTATTATTAGTTATATATATATATATATATATTAAATATATAAAATAGCGGTAAATTTGAAACGGTACACCGGTATTGACCGGTATCCGAAATATATCGTACCGGTGACCAAACCGATACAGTTTCCGGTACAGTATTGACTCTCTTGTTCTTATCCCCAAAAGATTTGAAAAACATGCAAAAGTAAAATCATACATGTAACACGTATGAAGACAAATCAATCACCGTCCATACCAATGTTGGTGATGAAGGAAATATTTGAATCTCGTTCCCGTTCTATAGTTAAGCTCTTTTTTCTTTTTTCTTTTTATTTTTATAACACGTTCTATAGTTAAGCTTGTGCAAAAGAGAGTGAGATTGAGAATTAAAATTTTTAATTTTCAACCTTAACCTTAGGTACGTGAGAAAAGTTGAAAATTAAAATTAAACTCAGATGCTCTCAATCATTGAAAAATTATTACATTTCCTGAGTCTCAATCCTGGAAGGAAACCTGTGGCTGTGGATGATATATCATGTTTGGAAAAGACAAAGGTCCATATATATCATATATATATATATATATATATTTTTTTTTTTTTTTCCATATAACTGTCTTTCTCATATCCATGACCAATTTCCTGGCCAACCAAATTTCGGTGGGTTTGTAAGGTTTTTTTTTTTTTTTTTTAATAAATAATAATAATAATAATTTTTGTTTTAGATTAAAATTGTGCGTCACTAAACTTTTTTTTTTTTTTTTTTAAATATGATGTGACAAAATTATTAGAGATTTTCAAAACTTCCTTATAGAACCTTTTTTTTTTTTAAAGAAACAAACACACACTGACACACATGATACATCTATATAGAACTAAATCAATCAAATAACAATAATCAATCAGAGCAATATATTGGATACCGACTATACTATTTTCGCCTACTCCTTCTAAATTCTTCTAGTGTTGACGATTTTTGTTGAACACAGCTGAATGCATGTATAGATGTCCAGTTTGAAAGAACAGATTTGATCCTATATATGAAGTAAAAATATACAGATATATATATAGATAGATAGATAGATAGATAGAAAGCAGAGCAAAGAATGTCCCGACCTTCATCACTATGAGTTGTCCCTGTTCCAGGTTGTGTTGCCATGCACATAAGTAACAAGAACACTATAAAGCTAATGTAAGGAAGAACAAGCCTTGCCATTATTGTTTGCTCTGCCGACTAGCTAGCTATTCCACGAGCTCTGCTTGCAAATTAAGTGCAGAAAGTCAGATATATGTAGATATTCTTGTTAAATGTTAACGGCCCCTACAATTTAAAGAGTAGGGCCCTTAACATTCAATAATTTTTGCTTTTGCTTTCGAATCTTCAATAGTTAGGACTATGTCCTTTCAAAAAAAAAAAATATAGTTAGGACTATGTCCCATTCCGAAAAGATAACTTTTAATAAAAAAGCCTTATCACGAAATTTATTGTTGGCTTTTTAATGTCCCATCCATTTGTCAGGCCTTTTTTAAGTTTGTCATGTGCTTTTTCTTTTAACGTTTAGCCCGTTTGTTTATTTGTTTCTTTAAAAAAAAGAAAAAAAAAAGAAAAAAGACTTGTTTGTTTATATATACTGATTTTTTATTTTTTAAATTTCAAGTATACTTTAACTAAATTTTTAAAAAATAAAAAAATAAGCTAAATAAATTTATGCCAAACTGATGGATGATCTTTACATATAAGTATATAACCCGTAAAAGTTTAAATAGCGATTATGTGGGTTTATTATTATTTTTTTCTAGTTTTTTCAATTTTTACAATATGTAGTTGAGTGGATCTGGATTTGATGCAATAACCTTATTCAATAGTGAACTAATGGCTGAAATTAAAAGTTAAAAAATCATTTGAATTTTAGCCCTTAAATTAGAATTTTTTTAATAACTGCACAAGATCTCAATCTATAATTGAGTTGGTAGTGGTGGCTTCACGTTTAAGTTAGGGTGGTAATAGAATAGGACCATCTGACTTGCAATATATATATATATATATATATATATACTTATAACAAAAATTATATACTAAATTAACTTATTTTGACCATCCTAACAAAAATGTTAAACACTTATATTAAACACTTTGGCTTGAGAAGGACAAAATTGCCTTTTGCGAGGGGCATTTCTTTAATTAGTTTGGGAAAGGAGGCTTAAGGCTATATAATTTGCTCGAAAAGGGCATAGGCCAATTTTGTCCGGTTTGAGAATCACAAAAAAATAAGTTCTACAAAAATAAAAGTAATACTACATCCAGAATATTTTTATAGTAATTTCACAACAAATCATATGTGGTAAGCTGTTACTGATTCTAATTTGGGACTAATATTGACATCATCTTTATACCCATCAATAACAATTTGTCGTATAAGATTTGTTATGAAAATGTTGTGGACATAATATTATTCCAAAAATAATTCTGACCCTCCAAATATAATCCTCAACCCCTTAAAAAAAACTAAGTGTTTAAATAACAACAATAAAAATTAGCCCAAATAATAACAAACATAACCCAAACAAAAACAAGACTAGACCAAACAATAACAAGTAAACAAATTATTCAACAAAAAATCTATTCAAAAAAGAAAAATTCCTAATCATTCAAATATGTAACTTGTTTAATCCATTACATAAAAATAATCTCTAAGTGTATTTTTTTTTTCCCTTAAAAAATGGTATCAAGAGAAATATTGTAGTCATAAATTCTCTATAGCGATGCTAGCCGTTTTTCCCTCTTTGGCTTTGTTGTCACAACAATTTTGCTCTCTTTAACTACTCAATTCGCAATTGTAAAAAATATCATCTCTCTCTCTCTCTTCTCTCTTATCATTTTAGAATCTCTCTCACTTTATTACTCTCATCTTAGTATTCTTAGTTTTAACTTTATCTCTTATCCGTCTTTTTTTTTTCTTTTTTGTCTTTGCTAGTAGAAAGAAATTATAATACTTCATGCATTTGCTTCTTTTTTTTTTTTTTTTTAATTGTGAAAAAAAAATTCTATGCCGCCTCACTGAATTGGCTTGAATTATATCGTAGTGGTGGATACATGGCAAATCAGACTTGTCATACGAATTGTGACTAGTCAATTATTGTATCACTTTTGTAATTCTATTCTAACTCTGCTTTAGTTTATCAATCATGGTAGGCTGAAAACAATTGCAAACTATAAGACATTTTCTCTTGATTGGTGGTTTTCTCTTTTTGCTGGAAGTAGAATATAGAGCCGTAGTTTCTGTACTTGTAAATTATGAAAAATGGTTTTATGGTGTATTTAGGATTTGTAAGCACCACTATTAATTGAATCATCCCTATGTTATTGTGAAACTTTATCCTTGTCACTAAAGCCCTGTTTGGTTGCGGTGATTTTAGGGAGATGAAAAAGAGAAGGAGAAAAGTGGAGAGAGAGTGATTTTTTCGGGTGTTTGATTGGAATAATTTTAAGAGATAAAACTGGTAGACTTTGACGTTCAATAATTTTTATTTTTGCTTTTGAATCTTCAAAAGTTTGGACTACGTCCCATTCCTAAGACATAAAATATATTTCTTCATATAGCTTTTAATAAAAAAATCCTTATCACGAAATTTATTGTTGGCTTTTTAGGTTTGTCGTGTGCTTTTTCATTTAACGTTTACCCTGTTTGTTTATATGTTTCTCAAGAAAAAAAAAAAAACTTGTTTGTTTATATATACTGATTTTTAAAATATTATTAGTTTAATTTCAAATATAATTTAACCAAATTATACATAAAAAATAAATAAATAAGCGAAATTAGCTTATGTCAAATTGATGGATGATCTTTACATATAACCCGTAAAAGTCTTTAAATTATGATTATGTGGGTTTATTATTATTTTTTTTCTAGTTTTTTTCAATTTTTACAATAGGTAGTTGAGTGAATCTGGATTTGATGCAATAGCCTTATTCAATAGTGAATTAATGGCTGAAATTAAAAAGTTGAAAAATCATTTTAATATCAGCCCTTGAATTAGATTTTTTTTAATAATTTCACAAGATCTCAATTTGTAATTGAGTTGGTAGGGCGGCTACATCCAGAATATTTTTACAATAATTTTACAGCAAATCATATGTGATAAGTTGTTACTGATTCTAATTAATATGGGACTAATATTGACATCAATTTTTTACCCATCAATAACATTTTGTCGCATAAAATTTATTATGAAAATATTGTGGATGTAACATTATTGCAAAAATAATTCTGACCCCCCAATCATAACCTTTAACCCCTTAAAAATTAAAAACAAAGGGCTTAATAGTTCAAACAACAACAAAAATAACCTAAACAAAAACTAAACTAGACCAAATAACAACAAGTGAACAAATTATTAAAATAAAATAAAAACCCTATTCAAAAAAGAAAAAAATAAAATTTTCTAATTATTCAAATGTGTAACCGGTTCAGCCCATTACGTAAAAATAATTTCCAAGTTTAAATTTTTCTTAAAAAATGGTATCAAAAGAAATATTGTAGTCATAATTTCTCTGTGGCTATGCTAGCAGTTTTGCTGTTTTGCTATCGCAATAATTTTGCTCTCTTTAGCTACTCATTTTGCAATTGTAGAAAATATCATCTCTCTCTCTCTCTCTCCCAATTTTTCTCTTCCTTATTATTATTTTAGACTCTCTTTCACTTTATTACTGTCATCTTAATATTCTCAATTTTGACTTTATCTCTTATCGGTTTTTTTTTTTTTTTGTTAGTAGAAAGAAATTGTAATATTTTATGTATTTGTGTTTTTTTAGTGATGTTGAAATCAAGTTACTTATTTATTAAATATAGATATTGTATTAAAAAAAAAATTCTAAGGCCGCCTCATTGAGTTGGCTTAAATTATATCGTAATGTCAGCTACATGGCAAACCAAACTTGTCATACGAACTGTTATAAAAAAAAAAATGCGAAAATACCATTTTCGTCCCTACATTTTCACGCGATTCCCACTTTGGTTCCTAACTTTTTCTTTCACAAATTTTAGTCCCTATCCTAGAAAACGTGTCTCGTTTTAGTCCCTGGCGTCAGTGCCCTAACGGAAAAGTCCTAGGTGGCAGACGGAAGCTGACATGGCGTTGATGTGGCAATTAAAATATTATTAAAAAATATTATTTAGTTTTTTTTAATGCCACGTCAGCATTTTAATTTTTTTAAAAAGCCATGTCAAAAAATTTTAAAAAATAAATTAAATTAAAAAAAACCTTAAATTTAATTTAATTAAAAATTTTAATTAAAAAAAAATTTCTTAATGTTCTTCATCTTGTTCTTCATTTTACAACTTAATTCTTCATATTCTTCCCAAATCAAACTCAGCAACCAAGAACTCAAACCCATCACAAGATCACAAACCCAGCAGCCGAAGAACTCAAACCCAAATCACTAGGACATAAATGAAAACAAGAAGAAAAAATTAAATTAAATGCTAACAGGAAGAATGAAGAAACCAATAACTCAAATCTCCAGCAAATCAAGAACTCAAACCCAGCAAATCAAGAACTCCCAAATCAAATCCAGTAACCCAAGAACTCAAACCCAAATCTTCAGAAAATCAAACCCACAAATCTAGTAAACAAACCAATCTCCAACAAACCCATAAACCTATAATCAAACTCAGATCCCAAAACCACCACCACCACTACCATAATCAAACCCAGATCCCAAAACCACCACCACCACCACTGACCAACAGATCCATTTTCAAAACCCCAGAAAATTCAAAGCCCAGAAGGAGAAGGAGAACAAGAACAAATCTAGAAACCTCAAGACCCATCCCAAATCAAACAAACCCACAGCTCAGGCAGCAAGATCGGCTTTAGGTGGGAGACGTCAGCGGCTAGATCGGCTTCAGGCAGGAGACGTCAGCGGCTAGATCGGCTTCAGGCGGGAGACGTTAGCGGCGAGATCGGCTTCAGGCAGCTTCAGGCGAGATCGGTTTCAGCGGCTTGAGGTGGCTTTAGGCGAGATCGGCTTCAGGCGGCTTGAGGATGAGAGAGGAAGAGAATGAGAGTGAAGAGGGAGCTGTGGAGGACGACTATGGCTCCGGCGAGATTGGCGGCTTCGGCGAGATCGACAAGAGAGAAGAACTCAGATGCAGAGAGAAAAGAACGAACTCAGATGAGAGAAAAGATGACGTAAAAGAGAGAGAGAAAGTATAATATGGGTGTGATGTAGCCGTGGGTATGGTGGATTCCGGAGTGTTTTGGTGGTGTGGGGTTTGAATATGGGTTTGAATTTAATTTTTTGGATTTTAAATTTGCTGGGTTTGTGTTTTGTTGATCTTGTTCTTGCTGGATTTTAAATTTGTTGTTCTTGGGTTTAGGTTTGAGTTCTTGGGCTGCTGGGTTTGTGATCTTGTGATGGGTTTGAGTTCTTGGTTGTTGGGTTTGATTTGAGAAGAATATGAAGAATAAGTTGTAAAATGATGAACAAGATGAAGAACACTAAGAACATTAAGAAATTTTTTTTAATTAAAATTTTTAATTAAATTAAATTTAAAGTTGACTTGAACTCAACCAAAATATTAAAATTACATAAATTGACATGTAGACATGCTAAAATATATATTTGTCTAATTGGATTCACTATAATGATAACATGTGTCCACTTTTAAGTTTTAACCACGTGTTGCCCTCTCAACAAATCATATGATTAATATTACTAATTCATTACCCCTAAATATTTGACCTGTCTTATGTTAGTTTTTGTAGTAATTATCTATTTTTTTTAAAGATAGCAATCATATATTACAGGTTGTCCATTTCAAAGTAGTTGCAAGTTGCAAGTTGCAAGTTACAAGTGACTACGAGGCTAAGGCTGTTTGACATAGACCCCTTTGACCGCAATTTAATTAACAATTTTAAATTTTGAATACATACCAATCATTGATTTGTACTATCATTGCAAGCAAAAACTACACTGGTAAATTTGGAATTGTATAGCTTGTACTTTAATAGACATGTCTTGATAAATTTTTAAAGAATTGTATCCAAATTTTGTCCATATCAATTAGCCTCCCATTGATCAGTGAAATTGTCAAAGGGTTGGCTTGATTTTTCTCAAGCATTATTTGCATGTATTGTCTAGTGTAAACAAAAGCTGGATCTTGTATCATCCTATGTGGACCAGTATTGGCTTGAAATATCAACCCTAAAAATTAAATGCATGTTTGGTTGCCGAAGTTGTTGACTTCCTTATTGCATGGCTTTCTTGCATATGCTTGCCGACACACAACCTTGTTTATCTAAGAAGCTTGTTATTCAGAGAAGTGTGGAAGAGAGACCATGAGTGTGTCACAAATTGGTGACAACTCTCTCTGATGTGGCAAGATTTGAGATTTTGCGGCAAATTAGAAGAATCATAGCAATTTCTTTATTCTTTGTTATTTGTGAAAGATTTTTTTTTTTTTTTTTTTTAAATATTGGAATTTGGGTTTTGTGAGAGTTTCTATACGCTTTTTTTGTATCTTCATATTTATTAATGAAATTTTCTCTCATTACCGCCTATATATGTAGGCTAAAAACTAAACTATATAAGTCCTTGGTGTTTATACTCTTGATCTTTCTAAAATTTATAATACTTTCATAGTCAATCTTGTGTTGGAATGCTATCTAAAAGTATTTTTTCACAAGAATTTGATAATAGTTTTGCTATTACAACTAGAAAATCCCCAAAAAATTACCAATGAGGTAGAAAATCAATCAAATTTTAAGCGAACTCACATTAATTAAGGTTGAATAAATGGCATCAAAAGATTAATGAAATTTTACACTCTGTTTGTACATTTTTCCTTATAAGTATTTTATAAATTATCGTATGGGCTGGATTAATATGGTGCACGTGCTCAACAATTATATGGTTTTTGTTACTTATTTTTCAAATTTAGTCCCATCTAGCCACTTGGCCAAGTGCTTTCAGATCGTTAAGAAAATTGCCGATTACGTTTATTAACTTAACATAGACCGGTCAAATGTTTTATTAAAAATAAATAAATAAAAATAATAATAATAGTCTCGATAATGTTGAGAATTAAACTGGTCAATTATGTGCAACAATTATAAAACCAATAAAGAAAGAATGAAAAAATAAAATAAAAGAGTTCAATTGCTCATGCGTCATGCCAATAACATATATATACGAGTCGGAATACGTGGCATCATGTGATGTGATTTTTTTTTTTTTTTTTTGATGGGATGTGATGTGATTTTAAGCATTTTCGTAAGGGAAAAAAAAGGTGAATATAATAACAATTTAAAGCTATCTTGAAGAATCTAAACCTTGACCAAGGAAAACATTATCATATCACTTTATTCGCAAAATAGAGAAATCAACGGTCATTCTTTTTATACTTTAATTCTACTGTTCGTGTTATATGTTCTCTATTGTGAATTTGTGATCTGTTTGCCTGGTAGGATACGTGTAACGCTTGCATATTTTCCACTGAGATGGATAATGGTACCGCTATAAGTTTCGCGCAAACTTTTTAGAATGCCTCTGTTCTAAAACTATTTAGGAAAATGCCCATGTTTTGAACTCGATTTTTTAAAACTCGAGTTTCAATGAAAAACTCGATTCGTCCAAAATCGAGTTATAGGCAAAAACTTGAAAAAATTTACATGGAACTCGAGTTCCATGTAAATTTTTTCAAGTAACTCAATTTTGGGCGAATCTAGTTTTTCATAGAAACTCAAGTTTTAAAAAATCAAGTTTCAAAACAGGGGCGTTTTTCTAAATAGTTTCAGAATATGGGCATTTTGATAAAAAGTTTGCGCGAAAGGGACAAATGCCAATTTTCTTCGTAGAATCTCATACAAAAGAAAGAGAGAGACTGAATAAAAAACTTGAATTCATCAACTTAATTATACAATGTAATCTGTAGCATTTAAGAAGTACGGACACGGATATGAGTACGGTATGACCACGATGACACAAGTCATTCTAAAAAATTATAATATAAAATGGCCAGTATGACACCGGTGTGACATAAGTATGACATGAATACGACACCCTAAATGAAAAGTCCGTACTTCTTAGGTTACAATATATATATATACTTTAAGAGTAAGATCAAAATATCTCAAACCTGTTAGCCAAAATATCTGAGTTTGTTATGCTAATCAATAACTAACTTATACACGTGTTGATTGATGAGTAACTAACTTTACTTAACGAAACGGCAACATTTCAATACTCTGTAATCACAGCTGCATTGTTTATCCAAAACGACATCGTCTAATTTAATGAGAAACGGTGTTATTCTTCTTTAACTTATACACGCGTTTCACCAAATGCTTGGACGACATCGTTTTGGATCTCACCGTAAGAACGGTGCCTTCGTCTTCAACAGATGATGATTTGCTACAATCCCCTCTCATATCATATGGTCACCAACTGCCTCTAGTGAATACACTAATCCCTATATGTTTAATTAAGATTAGCAAATTTAGATGTTACCTGAAGAATTTTTTCGCTTTCTAGTTGTGTTTTGTGTTAAATGGAAGAACCTAAGCCATGTTTTGTGTTATTTTTTAAAGTTCCTTCTCCTTCTTTTAATAGAGAGGTAAAGGACAAAAATTAAATAAAAAAAATAAGGGCCATAAGGTAGTTTATGTTCCGGGATGTTAGGTTCAAGTTTTACATTTCACGATGTGATAAATCCTAAATGGAATGTGGTAATCAGGTTCATTTTAATTCTGGTATTCTCATTCAAATGATCCAACGAAATCAATGGCCTGTTTCATAATATTGTTCTAGTAACATTGTTTAAATATTGTGAAAATATGTGTGGGTGACAAAATGTTGTAGAAATATATGTTGTGTTGCTTAAACAACGAAGACTATTATTTAAACAATACAACCAAACAAGCCTCAAATATATACCACACGCATGAACGAATATGACACCATCAATTTCTCTACATACACAAAATCTATACATATATACAACATAAATCTACCGAGTCCAGAAAAGACTAATTAGCATTAACAAAATAGGGAGACAACTTGAACAGTAGAAGAGTATATACATATACACAATTATTGGAAGCTCTATACCATATATTGTTTCAGATGAGCAGCTCTAGACTATACTGTCTAATGTAAAATTTATAATCTTCAAGAAGGAACAATTTGCGAAAATGACATTTTAGCTTCATCCTAGAGCAAATACTGGTCCACAAGTTCACAATGGGTTTAGTGAATGAGTGTGCTTTCCGCAGAGCAATGTCTCATTCCTAACCAAATCCCATTCAAAGTATTATCTTGGAATTAAAACCACAAAGCTCATAGTTTCTTATCATTAAGAAAGCACATTGCCTGTAACATAAGCTGGTGGTGGCTTAGTTGCTTTTATATATAAATTTATTACCGAGAGTCAAGATTAGTGGAATAGCTCATGGGCAGATGTAGAAGAAGAGCCAATCCATGTTGCATTTGATGACTGAACGAGGCTCTGACCTTCAACTGAGTGTAGTTGTGGGCTCCGACCAAATTGATCTCTTAAGGCTTCAAACCTCCATTCATCGCCAAAAATACTTGGATCCCTGGCCACTTCATCTACAACTGTCTGGCCTTCAAGCATGCTCACTACGGCAGTCATGGTGGGCCTAAGGGCTGGTGATGGATTAGTGCATAATAAAGCTACTTTGATCATTCTAAGTACCTCTTCCTTACTGAACTCAGACCCCAATTCTGGATCTACCAACTCCATCAAATCCCCTTTATTTTGTAAAACGGTTGCCTGCAGTGACAAAAGAATAGAGTTAGGAAGTGATGAAAAAAAAAAAAAAAAAAAAAACAACAACAACAACAAACAAAACTGATTTAATTTGTTCTCCAAGTAAGAAAACAATAGAATACCCATTTAAATGATGAAAAAAAAGAGTGTACCTACAAACTGGTTATAGGCAATGGCTAGGAAACTCCTATATCATTTTATTGAATATAAATTTTGATAAATCCAATATTAGATTACATTTTTTTTTATTATATCTTTCATACTTGCAAAATTTCAAGAAGATAACAAATCAATAGCTTTATCATCAATTAAATATTTAAATTTTAAGTTTTTATAGTTTTAATTTATGCATAAAAAATAAGTTTATGGATAGAATAGTAAATAACATCCGATTTGAACAAAATATAACATGCATGTTAAAACTATAAAGAGCATGCAATCCAACATTAGATTTTCAAAATACGTAGTGGGAGTTTGTAGCCATTACTTACAAACTAGCTTGCAAACTTTGTCCGAAAAAAAAAAAACAATTAGTAATTTAATTAAAAGAATTTTTTTAATTAAAATATAATGCAATTAATAACAACATTATTTTTGTAACTTAATCCCTTTCATTTATTTGCCAAATAAAAATTTGAAAGTATTTAAAGCGAAGTGGAGATTTGAGAGATTTAAACCCATGTGTCATGGAAAAAACATGGACTAAAAGACATTAAAATTAGAATATCATAGCACATCGCTTGGATTCCAGTGAAGAAAAATTAGTTATCCAACTCTGAACCAAAACCCAAAAAAAAAAAAAATTAATAATAATAATAAAACAGAAGTACAATTGGCCAAACTCTTGTCACACATGTTTATTTTCCAGCTTGAACCCAGTGAAAAATAAAGCAGGTTAACCTAATCAAATGTGTTGTTCCAAAATATATATGCAACTTGGGTTCATATATACCGTGGTTTTAGCAGTAAGTTTCAAAACAACATGAGAAGGATAATCTTACCCAATCCAAGAGGCATACAAATTTCTCATTTGGTCGATATTTCAAGTTGTTCTTCCCAGCAACAATTTCCAATGCAACAACTCCAAAACTATAAATGTCTGCTTTGTAGGTTAAATAACCCCATAATGCATATTCAGGAGCCATGTAGCCTCTGCAACACATACATTTACTGTGATATTTGGTTCACTAGTATGATCTTACCAACACTGGTCAATTTCTTAGCACCAGATTATCCAATCAACTATTAAGCATGCAATAATGCAATTAATAGGGCTATCATAATCGAGTTTAGCTTCATTGAGCTAGAAGTGATAACAAAACAACAAAAGTGAGAGTAAAAAGTAATAACTAAACAACAAAATTAGCTTTTTGGAAAATAAGCTAACTTTTATTTTTTTTGTCTCACATGTAGCCAATAAGCTACCCAAGATTATGAGTGGATAGCTTATTGAGTAGTAGCATTGATAGAAATATGATTTTTTTTTTCTTCTAAAAAAAATGATTTTTTTCCAAAGGGGGGGGGGAGAATAATTTCATACATCTAGTCCATGATCTACGTAGGATCAGTTTTTATGTGTAGGGAAGGTGTAATATACAAAGTGCAATGAATACTTTCGCAGGACATGAAGACATTGTAATGTACTAATGTAGTAATTAGTAATGTGTACAGGAAATTATACCTATTAATATTAATATTAATTGACTTCGTTGGACCAATTGATCGTGATTGATTTCAATTGATGCTAATATAAGGATTTTATTTTACTTCCATATTTTATATAATCTCGTTATAATTTTATTTTATTATAATATTGGATGATTTTTTTTATAGAGAGTTTTAACCTATGACGTCTGCTCTTGATAATAGTTATTTATCATCAGACTAAGACACTAATCAGTTTTTAATGTAAGCAGAGATTGAACTCCAAATCTCTTATTCAACTATCAGAAACTTTACCAGCTGAACTAACTAGAATCCACTTAGATAGGATTAAATAGCCTTTTAAAAAGCCTTTGACTTGCTATTATAGACCATCATAGAATAATGACATTTGGATTGGAAGTTTTCTTTTAAATGCTTGGTGTTAATTCCAAGCAAGCATTCCTAGGTTCTTATTATTCTCACATATTTGGTGTTGATTCCTAGAATAAATTAATATTTTTCTGCTTTCACTACTTGGAGTTTGATTCCAAATAAACCCTAATCTTAAGCTATGACCATTTTGTATTGTTACAAGTCCCATTTTTAGGGTTCACTATCCTGTGGCAGCTAGTAAATTCAACATTTAATTTTGTTAGAGACACAAATTCAACAATTTTTCTCACAACTTGTTGAGATGGCAAATTGTGAAATATCTCACATGGGAGTGCATACAACTAATATCACTTTTATTTTCCACTGTTCACAAGTCCTACCACTTTAGCAAATTGTAGACTTAGTCTTTAACATTTATTGCAACTCTGGACATTGATTAAGCAAAAATATTTAAACTAAATTACAAATTACACCTTTTTACACCTTTTAAGCTTTTGAATCATTTTGATTTTGTCCTCTTATTCTTATATTTAAAATTTTGAATTTTTCTTCTCTGTTTTATGTAGCATTATGAATCTTACCCTTCCGTTCATACTTGTTGATGATTTGGTCACTAAATGCCACCTAAACTCAAATGAGCAAAACTACCTTATTTTATGGGCATTTTAAGTCGCATTACAATTCTTTAAAAAAAAAAAAAAATTAAAATCCATATAATTCATTTAATTATTTTATCCATTCTTCCTGTTTTCATTTACTCGTTTTCTCTCTCTCTCTCTCTCTGATCTTTTTGTCCTACGCCACCCTTGAGGAGAACAAAGAGGAGCAACTTGACTGAAGTGTCAGCCTATAGCTATCGTCCACCATCATCTTCTTCATCTGAGTCCAACTGTCCAAGAGGATATGATGACAAAGTACCAGGCGTGCATTCTGGATTGTGGGGGAGGAAGGAGGAGAAGCCAATGGAGGAATCAAGGAAGTCGTCGTTGATGGAGTTGATGGTGATCTTGGTGCATACGTATAAGGGGACAAAGTGGAAGTAGAGCTAACTAAATGCAATGGAGAGATTGGCGGCAATGGGTGGGACCAGAGGGTGGTGTTGGTGTAGGTTTAAAAAAAAAAGAGTATAAGACATTTAGAGGCAATTTGGTAATGTTGTTTGTATTTTTTGAAAATACGTGTGAGTGAAAAAATTTATAAAAATACGTGTAATGTTGTTTAAAAACTAAAAATATGTATTTAAACACATGTACCAAATAGGCACTCAAAAACCCAAAATTGTTTCCTAAAAAAGAGAAACGAATAACTCCTAAAAAAAAACCAAAACTGATGAAAAAAAATGGCAACTAAAAATGAGAAAACAAAACTAATGAGAAAAATTAAAAGAAACAAATGGCACCAAAAAAATAAAAAAGAAACACTGTCAACATGCGTGTGGGCATTTTAGTCCAATATTCTGCACCTCATTTTCAATATGATTTTCTGATCCCCATTTTGGGCAAATTGAGTTCTGAGCAAAAATTGAGCTTTAGTGAGCCCAGAGATAATACAGTTGGACCTTACAATTTTTCTCTTCCTCCTCCTCTCTCCTCTCAACCAAACACTATTTTCATCCATTTTCTCTATTATTTTTCACTTCCCTTTTTCCATCCTCTCCAAAATCATTCTTTCTGAACATACTCTAAGTGTGTATTTAGATCTTGATTATAGGCCAATTTATTGTTTTTTTCCCCCCTACTATTTGCGAATCTCACGTGAATTCCCTACTTATTTCATTTAACTTTTACCTTTTATCTACAACTTACGAATTTTTTTTTAGCAAAATACTAGATAAGCTATTCTCAAAAGAACATTAAAACAAATATCACTCACATGCTAACCTTCTCCTTGTAGCCAAACAATCCATCATAGACAAGATCCAACAGTTGCTAGTCTCCATCGCTCGACTGTCATGTTCATTTATGCCACCACTACTATTGCCTCACATCCTCGATATTGTATATATATGAACATACATATAGGTTGTAATGTATGAGTGATGTTGAAAGTAAAAAATAATAATAATAATAATAAAATGGAAAAGGAATAAAATAAGAACATTGCATTTTAGTGGCTTACTTGAGTGAGGTCAAAAGTAGTCAAAGTTCCCACATTCTCCAAAATATGGGCTAGCATCATAAAATAAGACACATTTTGAAAGACTCTCTCTATAATCTTCTTTATAAGACTCTTATTATTAAGTGTCACATCAATTTGCTCTTTCCTCTTCCTATAGTGATATTGTACACTTTAATTAGCCAAAATAATTAAATAATTATGAATTCATTTAGGCTACGTACATATATTCATATTCTTAATCATGTATATTCATAATAGTTTTGGTTCCTTTTATTTTCTTCCTCTTAATGATATGTATAATATAATTGAACATAAAATAAAAGTATAAAGTATCCGCACATCGTGCGAGACATCGACTAGTAAAAACAAGAGATTATAGGTAGAAGCTCACTCAACGGTCACTTGAGCGAGACACTAAAGCCCACTCAAGCAAGGTCAATCTCACTCAAGTAAGACATTAGCAGAAATTATTTTTTGCATAATTTTGCAGAAAATATCATCGAAAATGAACATTTTAAGTTCCTAATAGCTAGTAATAGCCAAGGCAACATTTTAGAAGGCTTTAAAAGACTTGTATGCCTTTTGAAGTGCAACTCTTCGTTGTGTATAAAATTATAAATTGTGTTCCATATTCATGAAATTAGATAATGATGATAGATTTTGATAGTATGATATACCGTTGAAGAGAAATTTTCATGATTCTCCAAAATTCCTACTTGTAGAATCCAAATTTAGTTTTATCTCAGGTGATTATCCTAGAGCTCTATAACAAACTCAATTGAGTGGGCGCAAATATTATCTTAAAGAAAGTCAATTCATTTGTGCCTCTAAGCCAACTTTATTTTATGTTTTCCACTGTTTACCCCCAAAATTCTCAACATTCAATGCCTCTATACATGGAATTTGAGGTTTGAGTAAATAAATTTTTTCCATGATTTATTGAATCCTGAGATTTATTTTCTCCTTCAAAATGGAGCTGTAATTTTTTTAGCAAGTAATTTTGTCTAGATAGAAAATCAATAATTTTGAAATAAAGGGTATAGCTTTTGAAATTAGCATAAAAAGCATGGGTCGTATTACATGTATGTAGATGCCTAAGTGCCTAACACATAAGATCCAGTCAAGTACTTTCGTCAATAAATATTCTTGTGATAGTATTTTATATACTTGTTATAGTGCAGAGGTTTCGTAGCTGCCATATTCTGGTCTACTTTTGGCCATTCAGGGCAGCAACTCAATACTACAGACTTATGTGATCAGCATCTATTCACATTACCTCATAATCAAGATCTGCAGAGGTGACAAAACAAAAATAGACTCGGAAAGGAAGTATAGAGGGGGCAAAAGAAAGGAAGGCAACTCACATTGTTCCAGCAATTCTTGTGCTAATGTGTGTGTTCTCTTCTTCGTCTAGCTTGGCCAAACCAAAGTCAGAGATCTTAGGGTTGAGGTCTTGGTCAAGCAACACATTAGTGGTTTTGATGTCTCTATGAACAATTTTCAGTGGTGATTCCTCATGCAAGAAAACCAGACCTCTTGCTATGCCAACACATATTTTCTGCCTTGCAGGCCAATCCAACTTTAATCGGCCATTTGTAGAGCCTGAAATTGATGTTTAGAACCCGTTTAATGAAATTCAACATCAGTGTTTGACTGTTTGTCCTCATTCTTCTATTATTAATATAAACTAGTAAGTTACCCATGCGATGCACGGATAATGTCGTAATATTTTATATAAAATGGTTTTGAAGAATGTTATATATGTATTATATCATATATAATTGTTATAGAATTTTATTAGAAATGATTTCATCATAAAAAGTAATAATTATAAATTGCACACACATATCCAATATAATAATCCAATTGAAGTAATGAAAAAAAAAAAATAATGAACTTTGCAGGAATATTATAGAATAAAAGTTGATATATAATATGTCTTTTTCTTTCTCCTTAATTTTAAAATAAAATACATATCCCAAACACCCACAATCAATCACATTATTTACAAAATCCATAAATCTACAACGTCCGACCTTAACATCAAAATTGTAATTATCATTGTTATTCAATATAAAATGAAAGCCCCCCTTCCTTGATTGTAGCCAACTCATATGGCTTTGGATTAAATGAGACAATAATGTTAGAGCTAGGTAGGTGTCATCGAAAGATTAAAGGTAAATGACATTATTTTTGGTTTATGTGTATTTGATATGGGATGGCATGAACGGTTATGGGTAGATATATATAAAGGGATAGAAATGTAAGAGGTGAAAATAATGAATTAAAATGCAAAGAGTTTCGTGTGAATGTGTGAGGAATGAAAAATCTTGAAATATTGAACCAAATAATACAAAGAATATTTATTTGTTAATTAGAAAAGTATTAAAACATTGAACCAAATGATACAAAGAATATTTATTTGTTAATTAGAAAAGTCATGAAACATTGAACCAAATGAAACAAAAAGTCAATATTTAATTTATTCCTAACTCTAATGTGGCATTTAAGAATATTTCAATTCTCTTTGCATAGAATGTATCACTTGACAGAGTCTCATGTTTTTCCGCATGAGCTCTCTCTCTCTCTCTCTCTCTCTCTCTATATATATATATATATATATATATATATATATTGATGCATGGCAAAGTATAAAAATACTAGCTCACCATTATTAAACAAAGCATGTGCAAGGCTATTGTTTTCCATGTACTCATATACCAACAATAATTGTTTTCCTTCAATACAACATCCATACAATCTAACAAGATTTGGATGTTGTAAACCAGATATCATGCCTATTTCGTTCACAAATTCACGGCTTCCTTGCTTTGATTTTGACGAAAGTTGCTTAACCGCAATTACAGTACCATCAGATAGTATGCCCTGCATCAAGAATATAAAATAATACATTTTAGGTATGTATTTCATCATGAATCTCTCCAAATGTCTACGAGGAGAAAAAAAAAAATGCAGAAAAAATCATTCTAGAATGGTGAAAGAGTTGTCAGATACCTTATAAACGGATCCAAAACCACCTTCCCCAATCTTGTTTGCAGCATTGAAGTTATTGGTAGCAGCTTTTATTTGTCTATATGTAAAAAAACCAGTTTGTAGATCTAATCCTTTTAACTCTGTCAAAAGCATCAGGCTAAGATGTCAGACTGCATCTTACAATATAAAAAGACCAATTTATAACAAAATATTTTCACGCCTCTTGACCAGTTAAATGGCTCTTAAAAGGAAAAGAAAATTAAATTCCTTTAGAAGGCACTATATTGTAGTGAATCACACAAAAGCTAAAAGAAATAAAAGAAAAATATATGAACAAATTCTGAAAATTAACCACAAGTTGTTAAACTTTGTCTTTTGCTTCATTGTTAATTCTACACAGAAATTACAAGAAGTTTATTGATATTAAATAAAAAAAAAAAACTAAAAGAAAAGGTGAGATATTCTATTAGTTTAGAATAGAGTGAGATGTGCTTAACACTTAATTCAAGATAATTTTTGCAACAAATATAAGAATACTAAACAGACAAACCAAATTTCATTCAACTTTTGAGGACATATCGAAAGTGAGTTCATTCAAAATTGATAAGGGTAATTATAGGTTTATATTGTACTAGGCTAACAAAATGTGTACAACATTGTACACATTTGTTTAGTCTACAATGTAAACTAAGGATTTTGTAATTGATAATCTTTTCTCTCTGAGAAACTTGATTTATGTAAAGCTTTAGATATTTGCTCACCTACAGTGAGCTTGAGCCAGCCATCATTTTAAAAATCACTTTATGCATAATTTTTTAAATCAATGATATTTTGGTTTTTTTTGTATGATCCCATGGGGTCATTTATCATCAAAATTGGAACTAAATAACTCTAATCATCATGCATCATCTCAAGATAAGTTCATATGCTCTTCAGTCCTGCAATCAGGCAGTAGCTTTTCCGGGGTTACTTTGGAATGCTGATGATCCATGGAAAGAAAAAGAAAAAGAAAATTTTTGTATACATCGTTCCAACTCTGACATAGTTGGAGAAAATGATTACTATCCTTTCTAATTTCCTCATCAGGATTTGCATAGATTACCATTTTCCCTTGATATCCTCCCTCCCAAATTGCCTTTCCACCAAAGAATACCCAAATTCATAAAATGAGGAGTAGCACCAAAACTATAGCTCCAACCATAATGGATATCTTCATTTTGTTATCCTCATAGTCAGGGAGAATGAAATCTGCAGAAAAGAAAAGCTAAGAACAGTGATTAGAAGATTGCATTCAGAAATATATTTAGCACCATACATAGAATCCAAAGCTAGATGGCAACAGCTGTTTTAAAGACACAAATTCGCTGGGCGTGGCTATGAAATGAAGATGATGACAAAGTTTTGGTTGTCTTCCATCTAAATGCACTTTAAGCTGGTTTTGAGTCTTTCATTTTAAATGCAGATAATTATGGTGTTCTACTTCCACTAATTTCTATGTTTCTATTTATTATCAATTTAGTCTGAGTGTAGAAGAAGTTGGACAACAGGATTCTCTCCAATATAGTTACCAGATTCCACAGAGATAGCTGATATGAGAGGACCATATATTCCTCTCGTTGAAATAGCTTTTGTCCCTTTCCCAGCCCAGTAAAAGCGAATCATCAAAACTTTATTTGTAACATTTGCTGTATGTTCCACAACAACTGCTTTATCAACCCCTCGAGCAGAATTTTCAATATCAAAATCTTCCCATACCAATTTTTCCTGCAGCAAATTAATTCAATCAACTCCTCTACTATAATATAAAGAAAAAGGTCATACTAAGTGCACAAAACTCCCAATTTTATAGTGTCTGGGAGAGGTCATGGTAGAAAGTTTTACTCCTAATTTATTGGGGAGGTTGATTCTCAAAATTCCTCCATTATAATATACAGATAAAAAAAAATTTGACATAATACCTGTTAAAAATAAATTTGACAGAATACCTGGACATAAATATCAAATATCCGCCTTCCAAGACTGTAAAAAGATCTGTTGTCTCTGAATACTATCTCTGCAAAGTGAAGTTTCACTTTATAAGTTCCATTTGCTAAGCAGCGGGCATAATATGTGAATGAAAGAGGAGATTGGCGTGCACTTGTGTATAGTTCGGACTCGTTCATTGTGAGTATGGATGCATTATATGCTATGTAGCCATTTTCGAGAGTTTCAAAATCCCAAAAACTTCCAGTGCTACTAAAACCCCAATTCTCCCTCTCGTGAAAAAATTTCGCTGGACCAGCTGAGTCTTCATCGTCTTCATATTGTATGTTTCCAACGGTGGTTGCTTTCCCTCCACAATTTATATGCAATGAATATTGATCTATGTAGAAGCAGCCATATTATTGACAATCAAATATTAGCAACTGTGATAGAACAACAATGAAATCTCCATTCTATTCTTAATTAATTTATGTTGTTGTCTTGTACAGGAAAATATTTAATTTGATTTGAATAGATATATACTTACCTTTTGAACATGGAGTGCTCAGGCACTCGCGAAGTATTCTTAATCAATGAAGTAGATAAAGAGTGTCAGCTATCCAAAATAAACCTGAAAAAGGACTAAAAACAATATTATTGGTTGTTTTTATAAGTTTACAAGTTTGAAGCTTACAAGTTGTCCCTTCCAGAAGAGCTTTTGAACAAATTTCTGAAGCAAAACTATAAGACAAGTAAGCCTCCCCAAACCAAAAATAGCTAAAACACCAAAATTATAAGACAAGTAAGCCTCCCCAAACCATACAACTGCAAGGTGTGCTCATGCAAAACCAACCATCCATACATAAACTCCAATTATATCATCTAAATTGTCCACACTAACAATCCAACCCTCTCATCCAAAAGGGAATTTTAGTAAATAACCAAATATGATACTTGGGCTAAGAGTCAAGTTGGTAATTTTCTTTACATCTCCCCCTCCTAGGGCCCAAGTATCATATATGCCTCCCAAATAAATAGCTTTGAATACTAGAAGAAAAGCACCTATACCTAAAGAAATTAAATCAATATCCAAAATTGTAGTCATTTTATTTCTATCTTTCCATACATAATCGAAAAATGGAAAAGACTCTTCAAGAGAGTAGGATATTGAAATCCCTTAAAATTCTGTTATGTTTCACTTTTTCTCTCTTATTAAAAAAAAATTGTTTTTATTATTATTATTATTATTATTATTATTAGAGAGAGAGAGAGAGAGAGAGAGAGAGAGAGAGAGAGTGACTGTTATTGGTGAGAAAAAAATAATTTAATTTCTTTTATTCAAAGCGCGCGCTCGCGCACACAAACACACACACACACACACATATATATATAAAGCTAGTGTTATAATGATTTACTTCCATGATAATAACAAATTTGCTATACCAAAAGCATCAAGTGTGACTCTACACTTGCTATAGTGAGTGTTACAAAAAAATATAAGACAATTAATTGTCCCCTCAATTATGGAATTTAAAATGTAATCAAATTTCACTAGATTATATATTTAAAGCATTTTTTGTTGAAGAGATTAAAGTCAGATCAATCATGGCTTTTGTGTGGAATTTTGTGGTGTTTTTTTGTGTTAGATACCCTTCTGTTGTGTTTGTTACTGAAAAGGGAAAAAAAAAGATTAAAGTAAGATTATTGAGAAAGATGAATGAAAGAAAAAAAAAAAAAAATTTTGATCTAAGATTCAAATAGTCAACTATGCGATTGATGGGGAGTAGGGTGTACATTAAATTCGCCAACTCAACAAAATCGACCCAATCTAGCCTAACCCAATGCCTTTGGTGGTTTTTGTGAGTTGATGGGTTTTGTTGAGTTAAAAGTTTATTTTTGAGTTTCAGGTCACGTTGAACTTAGGTAGATAGCTTTTTCAACTTATATAGTCCAACCTGAAACCATCATATATATAAGTTTATTTTATTATCATTTTTTTTTAGGTTTTTAGTTTAAGAATTTGGAAATTTATAATATAATTTAGGCATTAATGTGAATTGTAATAATTTATTTAAAAAGTAATTAAATAGTTAATAAAAGTCCATTTGTTACACAACATAAAATATGTAAGCACAATCCACCAACCCAACCCAACAGAATTGGATTGCTTTTTACACATAATGGGTTAGATTGGGTTGGTTTTACACGTAATGGGTCAGATTAGAAATTTCTAAACAAGCTCAATTTAAGTTGAAAAAACCTTTCAACTTAATTTAACCCGAATCATGCATACCCCTAAATAAGAGCTAAAGTCTTATTTTCTTAAAGAATAAATATAATAAAAATAAACATGAATTGTGAGCGTGTGGCTAAGCAATAAGAAATTCTATTTGTGTGTGAGGGGGATTTGGATCCCATATAACAATTACCATAGTGTTTCAAGATGTAAAAGTTTGAAAGGTAAAAAAGAAAAAAAGTTGAAACGTTAAAAAAATTTCTAATTTAAAGGCTAAGATTAAAAGTGGATTTTCAACTTTCAATCACATCCATTGGTTCACTATTGCAAAGTGCAATAACTAACGTACCGATCCAGATTCATGTGGCAGTATGTGTGAAAGCCTTAAAAGGGCACAATCCACCATTGAATCAAGTCAAGTTTAGATCCAATCTGACCTGAACCTAACTTGATTCAATGGTGGTTGTGGCAATCTATAGCAGGTCTCCGCCTTCAAAACCATACCTCAACAAGTCAAGTAGTGGGTTATCTCCTCCAAAACTCGAGCCACCTAATCTAATCAAAGAACTATGCAAACTCTTGTGAGATCTGTTAGATCCGATTAGATTTCCACAAGATCTAGTGGGAATTCCACCTGATTTACACTAAGTGAGCATTTGGATTTGCGTTTTCTCCCCCTGCGTTTGCCTTTTTTTTTTTTTTTTTTAGCGCCTCTTGCACTTTTCATGGGACATGAACAGTGCATTTAGGCTTATGAACAGTAACGCGCACTGTTCATGCACGCGTATTACACTGTGCAGGAGACATTGTGCACTGTTCATAGAACTCATAACCACTTTATTCAGAAAAAAAATATATTAATAATGGGTCTCACGGTACTATTTACACATTTAAAAATTATTTTGCTACAATATTTTCAGTTTTCAGTTTTTAGCAAAATAAACTGTATCTAAACGGATCCTAAATGTCATCGGATTTGGCAAGATCTCACCGAATCTTTGCTGTTTCCACCTCTCCCCATCAAGGCCTCCTTGGATTTTCACCATTTTCTACTGCTTCTCACCATTATCTCACAAATCTTTGTCGTTTTCCAAATCTCCAATGCTGATTGATCCTCTAGCCACCCATGGGAGGCTCGATCTACCACTACTCTCTGATCAACAGCGGGTTGAGCTTTTCTCCACCAAATCCAATCTATCCCATGGATTCCCTAGTTCAACATCCCTATTTGTTTTTACAGGAACAAAAAATCAAGATCCTTCTAACTTCCTCACGTTTATAATTTATTCCCGAACCCCAAAACCTTTTTTTTTTTTTTCTATAATGAACAATATTTTGCCAATTGTAACGTATATTCATTCTCAAAAAAAAAATTGTAACGTATATAATTATACCTCTGTTTTGTTTTATAACCGCAACCACCAGCTGCTGGGTGGTTGGGTTGAATTTTACAAAAAGGGAAAACAAAACAAAATTTTGCTTTACGATGATTGTGATACACTGATACTGGTGTAATTCGAGCTTGTCAAGCTCTTAATCACAAAAGGCACATTACAAAAGTGAGAGAATTGTTGTGGTCAAGAGGTATACTTGTGACATGCAGAAGAAAGAATCCCCCAGCTCTGCAACCAATTGATCATAACCACGTAGAAACTTCATTAATTTGAGACCGCTAATGGTTTATATAGATATACATTTTCTTCAACAGTCATGCACTCATACATCAAAGCCTTTCCCTCACTTATTACTATATATATATATATATAGATAGAACTATAGAAGCGAGAAAATTAAACAAATACATAGAAGAAAAAGATTTCTTATACCTTCATTATCAGGAAGACGTACTGCTTGTGCTTTCTCTTCCATTGCTCCCATGCATAGAAGCAACAAAAGCTTTATCAGGGTCATCAAGCCGATTTTTGACATTTTCTTTCCTCCACTGGCTTGAAGTTGCGTGGAATTTTGTATGAAGAGGATGATATATATCTTGTAATTAATATGCGTCTGTTCTTTGGCATGATATGATAAATCATGCTGGAACCATATCTGTCCCACTTCATAAATTTCTTTGGGATATTTATATGCACATGTCGAGTTGGAATCTTTTCAAAGCCAGCTCAATAGGTGATGCAATTGATGCAATTGCTTAAGTCCCCCAAATAAAAGAAGACCCCCACTTGTAATAAAAAAATTATATATATAATATATTTTAATTAAAAAAAATTTTAAGCACTTTTATAAGTCAATAAAATTCATTAAAAAGGTTCTATTGTATCCTAAAATACAAAAAATTAAAAAGGGAAAAAACAAAAATAGTCAAACTTCAGCTAACAAAATTAAATTTTAGGAGACAAATTTATTAACTCATTTTTGAAATATGCTAAAATCAAAATTAATACTAGACAAATTCATTAATAATACAACATAATTGTCTTAAAATATGCTAAAATAGACATTATAAATTTCAAAAACAAAAGAAAAATCTCTCATCTCTCTATCTCTCTGCCTCTCCATCTATATTTTTACCTTTCTTTTCTTCATCTTCGTCTTGATTCTTGATCATTTTCCATAAACTCAGTCAGTCAATTTAGCTTGAAATTTTTCTTTGTTGATTCCCTTCAATTCACAACAAATTCAAAATTGAAAAGGGGAAGCATACCAGTCTACTAGAGATCGGGGTTAGCTCAAAAACTTTAGGAGCCTCAAGTGAAAATTTTAAGTGGGGCATTTTTATATTTAAATATTAATCAAATAATATATATATATATATATATAATAGATAAAGTGAGAAATGAGTTGATATGATACCCATCAAATTATTAATAGGTATAATAATTTATAATAATAAATAAAGTTAGAAACTGTGTTCATATCATAAATAAAAAAAAAAGAAAAAAAAGTGAAAAACTATGTTGTCTTATAAGTTATAACTGTGGGCTACACTGCACAGTTGCGTACTGTGCAACCTGTGCTGTTGTGCGCCTGTGCAATGCAGATGTGAGCAAGGCCTGTACTCCTGTCATCCTATGGCTAAGTTTTAAAGCAAAAAACGCGTCCTAAGCAAAAAAGGATCCTATCATAGGAAAAAACGTGTCCCATGATTGGACTCCCATCAAACAATTGTGCAGTGAAGTAAACTAAAAATATATATAATTTAAGTTAAATAAATAGAAGACTCTGAATCTTTGATTTTTACCTCTGGTAGACTGGGACGCTTCCCCTTTACATTTCACAATGTGATAAATCCTAAATGGAATGTGGTAATCAGGTTCATTTTAATTCTGGTATTCTCATTCAAATGATCCAAGGAAATCAAATATATACCACACATATGAACGATTATGACACCATCAATTTCTCTACATACACAAAATCTAGACATATATACAACATAAATCTACCGAGTCCAGAAAAGACTAATTAGCATTAACAAAATAGGGAGACAACTTGATCAGTAGAAGACAATTATTGGAAGCTCTATCCATATATTGTTTTAGATGAGCAGCTCTAGACTATACTGTCTAATGTAAAATTTATAATCTTCAAGAAGGAACAGTTTGCGAAAATTACAGTTTAGCTTCATTCTAGAGCAAATACTGGTCCACAAGATCACAATGGGTTTAGTGAATGAGTGTGCTTTCCGCAGAGCAATGTCTCATTCCTAACCAAATCCCATTCAAAGTATTATCCTGGAATTAAAACCACAAAGCTCATAGTTTCTTATCATTAAGAAAGCACATTGCCTGTCACATAAGCTGGTGGTGGCTTAGTTGCTTTTATATATAAATTTATTACCGAGAGTCAAGATTAGTGGAATAAAGATCATGGGCAGATGTAGAAGAAGAGCCAATCCATGTTGGATTTGCTGACTGAACGAGGCTCTGATCTTCAACTGAGTTCAGTTGTGGGCCCTGACCAAATTGGTCTCTTAAGGCTTCAAACCTCCATTCATCGCAATAAATACCTGGATCCCCGGCCGCTTCATCTAATAGTATTATCAGATAATTGCTTCAAGAAAAAAATATCATCATATAATTGAACGTACGTTTAAGGGTCCCAAATGAATTTTATGAAGTGGCCCTTGCTTAGCTTTACTTCATTGTCCGGTACATATCACTTATCAGACTAAGGGTCGGTCTGGATACCCTTTATTTTGCTGAAAATTGAAAACACTGTAGTAAAATAATTTTTAAATGTTTGAATAGTGTCGTGAGACCCATTTTTAATATATTTTTTTAATAAAGTGGTTGCGAGTCCCGTGAACAGTGCATGAGCAGTACATAATGTCTCCTGAACAGTATAATCCGCATGCACTAAAAAAAAAAAATGAAGAAGGAAACACCAGACGCAGACGCTGGCTTTTCATCCCAATCCAAACGCCAGAGGCTGACTTTTCATCCCAATCCAAACGTCAAACACAGACGCTGGCTTTTCACCCCAATTCAAACGCCAGACGTAGACACTGGCCTTTCATCTCAATCCAAATGCCAGATGCATACGCTGGCTTGTCAAAGTGATAGACTTTGACAATTGTGTAATTGGTTTGTGCTTTACAGCTTGCTTGCACTTGTTTTGATGATATTGGGGTGTTTGGTAGGGGTATTTAAACAAGAGTTTTCGTTGTTTAAACAACACAACATGTATTTTCACTACACTTTTTCATTACACGTATTTTCAAAAAACTTAAACAACGTTACTAGAACAACATTACCAAACGGGCCCATTCTATTATTTTATTTCACACAGTTTTGATGATATTATTTTTTCTACTTTTTTATTTCATGTGTAAAGTGTTTTGTTAACCAAGTTGTGTTTAGGGTGTATTTGGTAGAGTAGATTTAAGAGAGGATGGAAAAAAAAGGGAGAGAAAATTAGGAGAGAAAACTTTTTAGAAAGTGTTTGGTTGGGAGGGAGAGAAAGGAAAATGATGGTGGGGATTAGATGTTTTCTTCCCAGGCCTATCAAAAAGTTTTCTCACCAAAATGGGGAGAAAACTAAATAGGGTGAGTTTGATAGGCAAATGACGAAAATGCATGCACTTGCACATGGGCTTGTCCAATACATTGCTCTTTTCTTCTTCTTCTTCCTGTAGTCTGTACGTTGCCCTTGGTAAATGAAGAAAACTTTGCCAAAGTTTGGTATGTACGTTGTTGCCTTTGGTTTGTAAGTTGCCTCTGGTAAATGACGAAAACTTTTTTTTTTCTTTTACTTTGTTTTGTTTTTTTTTTTTTTTTTTTTTTTTTTTTTTTTTTTGCATTAGACACCATTTTTTAACAAGGGTATATGAGTAAATTTAAACAAACACACTTTTTCCATTTCTCCACTTTTCCACTTCCAACCAAACAAAAAAGAGAAAAATTAAAATCTTTTCTATCCTCTCATTTTTCCACCCTCCTACCATTTTCTATCCTCCCACTTTTCCACCCTCTCACCATTGTGGCTGTGCAATGGTTTACCGGTGTATATGTTTTGTAACCATTTGTGTTTTACTATTATAGCTGAATCTCTTCATGTTCTACTATTTTATTTTATATTTAGTTTTGATAATTGTAATATTTGTAACTATTATATTGAGGTATTAAGAGATAAAGATGAATTCAATTTAATTGTATAATTTTGTTTGATTGGATACACTTGTTAACACTTCCTTTTGTAAAATATAAAAAATTTTATATATGTAATTTATAAATTTTGATCATTTATATTTCTAAATATGAGTAATTAAAGTGGAAAATATTCACACCTGATGAATATTAAAAAAGAAAAAGTATTCTCAATCCTTTATTACAAATGTTGAAAAAGTATTCTCAACCAAAACTTTCAAAATTATGACACCTCAAGATCAACCTCATATAATTCACTGACCTCAAACTTAAGCAATTAACGTAGCTAAGAATTGTGAACTCTGGATTGACAGTAAGGGTACACTTACACCGGAGCAGCAACAATTTGACTCAACTTTAAAGGCAGCATTGTATACATCAGCAGGCAAGGATGTCATCTACTTCCCTGGGTATTATGAGTGGCAGAAACCTAGAGTGCATGCCTCGGTTCAGGTCAACAATCCACAACCAGGTGCAACGGAGGGGCAGGCGGGGAATGGTGGTCTGGTGGAGGTACCCCAATCAACCATGGCAATGGGTACAAGCAGTGATGAGAGCATTGATTGCATGCAGCGTAAGGAACTTAATGTGGGAGAAGCGTTGCACGTTGCTGAAATAGAGGTACAGATAGATATGGACTTTATCCCAATAATATCTGATCCTATTAAAACTCCTATTAATGCTCCTAAATTAATGGAGGAAGTTAATGGTGCAAAGAAATCCAGCCCAAATTAGATTCTAACGGCAGAGCTAATTGAAATCCCAATTCAAGGGATTAATGAGGTGGTAACGGGAATTGTTTATAACACCTTAATTGAGTCCAGGCAGATTAATGAGGTAGCAATTAAGGGGGATTTTCCTTACCATAATCAGCATGCCACGTTAGAGGAGAATCAAGGAGCACGGCTTGCTGGAATCAGGGCAACACGAAAAAAAATTCCTTCCTCCAAGGCCGAAACAGCACCCAGCAACAAACCAAGAACCAGAAGAATACCCTATGGCCGGGATCAACCAAAGTCAGGGGGCAATTTAGAAGATGGGAGGACACTTTGTAGGAAGAGGAGTGGGGATGCTTATCCGGAGTTACCAAGCAAGCATAGGCGGGTTTCAGAAGATGAGAGTAACAAACTTTTTTCAATGGTGGAGGCTGATGCTCAGCCCCGCCAAACACAATGAGTTGCTTAGTGTGGAACTGTCGTGGGCTTGGGAACCCATGTACAGTAAATGAGCTTGCTGAGATGGTGCGGGCAAAAGATCCCTCTGTCATGTTTTTAGCCGAGACATGGGCAGATGAAGCAAGGCTAAAAGATGTGAAAAGAAAAATTCAATTCGAAAACATGTTTGTATCACCAAGGACAGGCAGGGGAGGAGGGTTAATGCTGTTTTGGAGATCATCAATTGATATTTCAGTGGAGGGGTTAGATAAGAACCATATTGATACAATCATAAATAAGAACAAAGATACCGAGCGGCGTTTTACGGAATTTTATGGTGAACCGAATACTCAAAAGAGGATTGAGTCTTGGGATTTGCTACGAATTCTAAAAAGGAAATTTCAAAGTCCATGGTTGTGTGCGGGGGATTTCAACGAGTTGGTAAGAGGTGAAGAAAAATTGGGTGGCAGTAGACAAAGTCACAATCAAATGCAATTGTTCCATGAAGCAATTGATGCATGTGGATTTGTGGACCTAGGGTATTCGGGTTCAAGGTTCACTTGGAGTAAACATTATACTTTGGGTTAATCAATATAGGAAAGATTAGATAGGGCTTTATGTACAACAGATTGGCTCAACCACTTTGCTGGCACCAAGGTTGTTCACCCCACATGTACTACCTCGGATCATTCCCCTTTATGGATTGTTCCAAGTGGTATAGAACCCCCTCCAAGTTCACGGCCATTCCGCTTCGAAGAAATGTGGATGTCAGATAAGGGGTGTGGAAGAGTGATTGAAGCAGTATGGAAAGATTCATTCCCTTGTGAAGACGAAAGACAAGTGATAAAAAAGATTGAAAAATGTGGGAGTGAGCTATCACAATGGAGCCGGAAAAACTTTGGCCATGTTAGGAGACAATTAGCGAAAAAAAAGAAGTTGTTGGTGAAAGTCGGACAAGAAGCAATGAAAAATGGGAGTAATTTCCGAGTAAGGGGCTTGAAAAAGGAGATTAATGAATTGTTGGTGAAGGAAAATCAGATGTGGAGGCACCGAGCTAAGGCTTTTTGGTTGGTTGATGGTGATAAAAATTCAAGGTATTTTCATAGTAGGAGTACTTAAAGGCATCGAAGGAATAGAATTTTGGGGGTCCAAGATTCTTCGGGTGCTTAGGTCAGCCAACCCGAAGGCATTGCTAAGGCTTTTACAACATTCTATCAACAACTCTTTGAGTCTTCCAATCTGAGTTTAGGATTGATTTCAATGGAGAAGGTTGTTATCAATGATATGAATGCACAATTGTCACAAGATTTCATGGAATGGGAGGTCGAAGCTGCACTAAAACAGATGGTTTCGTTAAAAGCTCCTGGCCCTGATGGTATGACTCCTCTCTTCTACCAAAACTATTGGAATCTTGTTGGTAATGATGTCACCAAAACCATACTATCATATTTAAATTCTGCCACACTACCCCATCCCTTAAACCATACTTTCATAACCTTAATCCCAAAAATAAAAAACCCCAATGCTGTCACTGATTACCGCCCCATTAGCCTTTGCAATGTCCTTTACAAAATTTTTTCAAAGGTCCTTGCAAATAGGTTAAAAAAAATCCTACCCTCAATCATAACCGAACACCAAAGTGCATTCACAAAAAGTAGATTGATTTCGGATAATATTCTTGTGGCTTTCGAAACTTTGCATAGCATGAATAATCACAATTCAAAGAAGTCTGGTTATATGGCATTAAAACTAGACATGAGTAAGGCGTATGATAGAGTGGAATGGTGTTTCTTGGAGGAGGTGATGAGAAATTTGGGGTTTAATGAAAGATGGATAGCACTTATGATGGTTTGTGTAAAAACAGTTTCATACTCGGTGTTGGTGAATGGTGAGCCAAAGGGTTTGATAAAACCTACAAGGGGGATTTGCCAAAGCGATCCTTTATCTCCCTTTCTATTCTTGTTGTGTACGGAAGGCCTAAATACTTTAATCTTGAAGGCAGCAAGGGAGGGATCCATACATGGATTTGCTTTGAGTAGAAGAAGCCCGAAACTAACCCATTTGCTTTTTGCATATGATAGCTTATTGTTTTGCAGGTCCACTAGAGAAGAATGTCAAAAGGTGCTTGATCTTCTTGCCTCCTATGAAAGCATGTCGGGGCAGCAAATAAATAGAGGCAAAACAGCAATCTTCTTTAGCAAGTCTACCACTCCTGCTATGAGGATTGAAATCAAAGAAGCTTTGGGGGTTCCTGAAATTTTGCAGTATGACAAGTATTTAGGGTTACCATCACTCGTGGGCAAGCACAAAAAAGCTAGCTTTGATTACATTAAAGAGAGGGTTTGGAGGAAGCTTCAAGGATGGGAAGAAAGCCTACTATCACAAGCGGGGCGAGAAGTTTTGATTAAGGCAGTTGTCCAAGCTATTCCAACATATACCATGTGTTGTTTCAAGCTACCAATTGGCCTTTGTCATGAAATAGAAAAACTCATTCGTGGCTTTTGGTGGGGTCAAAGAGGAAACCACAGGAAAATTCATTGGATTAAGTGGGAGAACATGTGTGAACCAAAATCCGAAGGTGGCATGGGTTTCAAAGAACTATCATTGTTCAATGATGCCCTCTTAGCTAAACAAACATGGAGGTTGCTGCATAATACCAACTCTTTGTTTTACAAAGTGTTTAAGTCCAAGTTCTTTCCAAATTGTTCTATTATGGAAGCTAAGGAGGGTTATGGAGGGTCGTATGCTTGGAGGAGTATTTTGAAGGGTAGGGAGGTCATAAGGAGAGGAGCAAAATGGAGAATCAATTAAGCTGTGGGGTGATAAGTTGCAAAATCCAAGCCTTCAAAGTCCTCTCACAGCTGAACTACAAAATGCCACGGTGAGTCATTTTATTAGTTCCACAACTAGACAATGGGATGTACAATTGCTGCCTAACCTTTTTACTCAGATGGAAGCTGATCTGATTACACAAATCCCATTGGGTCGAACCACATCAGAGGACTCTCTCTTTTGGCCATATGTTCAGACCGGCCAATACACTACCAAGTCAGGTTATTACTTCCTAAAAATTGAAGCTAAAATGGCCACTTCACAGACTTCTACCCATGCCGAGCTGATGAAACCTCTATGGAAGAGAATTTGGAGCCTTTCAGTACCATGTAAAATCAGGAACTTCCTACGGAGAGCTTGCAAAGATGCCATCCCAACTTTGAAGAACCTGAAACGTCGCTGTGTGGTGGAGGACTCAAGCTGTTCTCTTTGTGCACAACACAATGAAGATGCTCTCCATGCTTTATGGTCTTGCCCAGCCTTTGCACAGGTGTGGAACGAAGACCCCCAATGGAACTTCAAAGACCAAAAAGCATTCCAAGATTTTCCCCATCTGCTCCTCCATGTTTTTGAATCAGGTTGTAGTGCTAAAATGTTCGCAATGCAGACTTGGACGATTTGGTATTGAAGAAATAATGTCAGGACAGCCCCACCTGGCTTCCCTCTAAATCTTATAGTGCAGCGAGCATTTGAGGCGTTGATGGAGTACCGGTCTGCACAGCCGAAGAGGACAATGGCAGCTCCTACGGTCAGACCACGTGCAAGGTGGTCACCACCACCTGTTGGCTGGTTCAAAGCAAACTTCAATGCAGCTATTTTCCAGGATGTTGGTTGAGCTGGACTTGGGGTGATACTCCGTGATAGCCAAGGATTAGCTATGGTCTCTTTAGCCCAGAATATACAGCTTGCTAGCTTCGTGGAAGAGATGGAAGCCTTGGCAGCAACACGGGCTTTAGAACTTGCTGCAAAACTTGGCTTTGATAGAGTTATTTTTGAAGGCGATTCCACCTCAGTCATCACAAGCCTCACAGATCAGGTGCAAAATTTGGCTCCCTTCGACTTGCTGATAAAAGAGGCACAAGACTTGGCATTGCGACTTAATCATGTAAAATTCCAGCATGTTGGTAGAGATGGAAATAGCGTAGCTCACAACCTTGCTAGGCATACACATCATGTCACGGGTTTTTCTGTTTGGATGGAGGATGTTCCATTCCATTGTTTTGATGTATCAGGCAGATTTGCCTTCTTCTTAATAATATTCACAGTCTTGATTCTCAAAAATAAAAAAAAAAAAATTTATGCATATTCTATCTAATTTAAAATTTTCCGCTCAAAAAACAAACCGAGTATAACAATTATGTTATTTTTGGAACTGTATATTGTAAGACTACCTTAAAAATTTCCATAATAATTTCAGGATTGATTACACAAAAACTGCTTCTTAAAATTTCCAACATTTATTTTTTGCAACTATATGTTATAGGTTGCTTGTTGGTTACTTGGATGAGTGTGCCATATAATGGGCCTTCACAGGACCTAATTGTGCCTTGGGGTATAACTCATTGATTTCATGCTTCGCACGACAAATACCTTTCTAAGCTTTAGCCAATTCTAAATATATGTGCAATTTTTTTATTTTTTTTTTTTTTTAAATTTGTATGAATAGAAGACTTTATTAACAAACACCAGAGAATTACAAATGGGCACCAGAGTCCTTTACAAGAATATCAACCAAACAAGGACAACAGTCGATACTAAAAACTAAAAAGACCCCACAAAAGTCTGATATACCAGACATTCTTGTTAAATGTTAAGGGACCTCTACAATTTAAAGAGCAGGGCCCTTAATGTTCAATAATTTTTGTTTTTTCTTTTGAATCTTCAAAAGTTTGGACTACGTCCCATTCCTAAGACGTAAAAAAGAGATTCCTTCATATTACAAAACCAACGAAAAGCTAACTTACGTGATGTTATTGTCATTACAAGTATACTTTAACCCAATTTTTTAAAAAATAATATAAAATAAAAGGCCAAATAAACTTATGTCAAACTAATGCATAATCTCTACATTTAAATTGCGATTATGTAGGTTTATTCTTCTTCTTTTTTCTTTTTCTTTTTTTCCCAGTTTTTCTATAAGGATTTGATGCAATAGCCCTATGCAATAGTGAACTGATAGCTGATCGAGATTGAAAAGTTCAAAAATGACTTTTAATATCAGCCCTTGAATTAGAAATTTTTTTACAATTGCATGAGATCTCAATTCGTAGTTAAGTTGGCAAGGGGTGGCTCCATGTCTAAATTAACATATATATTTTGACTACTCTAATCAAAATGTTGAACACCTTGACTTGAGAATCACAAGAATTTAAATTCAACAAAAATAAGAGTAATGTTACATCCACAACATTTTCACAATGACTTCACAACAAATCCTATATGGTAAATTGTTACTAATTCTAATTTGAGACAAATACTAAAATCACTTTTTTACCCACCAATAACAGTTTATCGCATGAAAGTTTTGTTGTGAAAATATTGTGGATGTAACATTATTCGAAAAATAATTCTGACTCCCCAAATATAACCCTTAACCCCTTAAAATAAAAGCTTAAATAACAACAATAAAAATTAGGCCAAATAGCAACAAAAATAACCCAAACAAAAACAATACTAGACCAAACAACAACAAGTGAACAAATGATTCAACAAAAAGCTTATTAAAAAACAAAAACAAAAAATCTTAATCATATATTCAAATTTGTAATTCTTTTAACCAATTACATAAAAATAATTTCTAAGTTTATTTTTGCTTAAAAAATAGTATTAGGAGAAATACTGTTGTCATAAGTTCTTTATGGAAGTGCTAGTAGTTTTGCCCTCTTAGGCTTTAATGTTGCAACAATTTTGCTCTTTTTAGAAACTCAGTTTGCAATTGTACAAAATATCATCTCTCACTCTCTCTCTCTCCCCCCACCCCCCCCCCCCCCCCTTCCTTTTCTTTTCTCTATTATCATTTCAGACTCTCTCTCACTTTATTACTTTCATATCAGTCTTATCTGTTTTGACTTTATCTCTTATCAATACCTTTTTTTTCTTTCTTTTTCTCTTTGTTAGTAAAAAGAAATTGTAATACTTCATATATTTACATTTTTTTTTTTTTTTGGTTTGAAATGTTGATATATTCAAGTTATCTCTTTATTAGATAATAAATATTGTAAAATTTAAGTTTCTTACTAATTACTCTAAAAAAAACTTCTAAAGCCACTTTAGTGAGTTGCCTTGAATTACATCGTAATGTCGGCTACATGACGAACCAGACTTATCATACAAATTATGTCAAGTCACAGCCAGACTTGTCAAATATTGTATCACTTTGTAATCCTATTCTTACTCGGCTTTAGGTTGTCTTTCATGCTAGGCTGAAAACAAACTGAAAACTAAAGGACGTTTTCTCTTGATTTGTGGTTTTCTCTGGTTGCTGGAAGTAGAATATAGGGCCGTAGTTTCTGTACTTGTAAATAATGAATTACTAGTAATAGGTTCATGAGTTGCACATGAATTACTAGTGATAGGTTCATGCGTTGCACATTTAAAAAAGAAGAAGTGTAAATTAGTATTATTATTATTGTGATACATAAAAACTCGTAAGTATTTTCATTTAAAATATTAGATGAAATTAACAATTTAACCAAAATATAATTATAATCCTAGAAAAACTAATTGTTGTTTTTGCTTTCAGTCGTTACTAATAAATAGACATAATCAATGAAACAATAAATAAAATTTTATTTCTATTATTTGAGTTAATAATATTACATAAAAGGTCAATGAAAATCTGTTAATATATTAAATTTTATTTATATAACACTTAGAAAGATTATTATATAAAATTTGAGACTATACTACAATATATAAAATTTTAATATTATGATATTTATATCAATCTTAATGTGAAGGGGAAAAAAAAAACATGGTAGTAAAATTTATTTGATAAGGAGATACAAATTATAGGGAAAATGACACATCAAAAATAATGTTTTCCTTTAAATGTAGAGCATCAATTTTTATCATGTAAGTTAGTAGTGAGTTTCAATAAAAATATATAAGACAATATCTAACCATTTTTTAGGATGTTTCACTTGCATAAAATATAGATAAAACTTCCTATTTAAAACATAAAAGGAAACTATTGTATAATTTAAGGATGAACATAATAAATTATAACTCAAATATTGGATACAAAAATATTGACGTAACTATTAGAAACTTTCATATACATAGTGAATTCCACAATCATGCAAATACAACTAAACATTTGGATCACAATTGGACAAAAACCATTTGAAATAACAAAATTGAATATCACCCACTAATCAAAACACCAAAAAAAAAAAGTATTAACAACAAAATAATATTTTAAAAAATTTAAACAATTAAAATACAAAAATAAATCAATATTTTGCCTCAAATATTGTTCAATCTTAAATTACATATACAAAAAATAATATGTAAAATGAAAAGTATTAAAGTAAACCAAAGAATAAAGTTAGAGATTAATTGCAAAATGTTTGTGAGAGAGTGAGAGAGAGGTACCTCTAATAGTGGAGAACATAAATAAAAACAAAAATGCAATCGTGAAGCAAAATTCTCATCAAAATTTTTAAGCTTGCTGGTTATAAGAGGGTAAAGAGAGAACATATTTATATGTAAAAATATAGAGTGGAAGAGGAAATGAAACTTATTTACTAAAAAAGAGGAGACGAGGAAGATGAAAGGTTGGGGAAGATGATGAAACATCATACATCTAGATAATTGAAATGTAATTGTAATTGTAATTGCTAAAATAATGATGTTATATATATATATATACACACACACACGTGTATATTGTTGGGTTAAAATGAATTGACCCCTTGCAAATTAATTAATTACCCAAGTTAATTAATTAGTCAAATTACATGCAATGGCATGGTAGCACAAAAAAATTACCAAATAACTAAATGTAGCGGAAAATAAATTTGACACAAGTGATTTGTTTACAAATGGGAAAAACCATCGAGGCAAAACCCCACCGGGTGAATTTAAGATCACCACTCCTGATAATCCACTATTATTAATCACAAACGATTACAAGTATGAGGAATCTTACCAAACCCTTTGGCCTATCCCAAAATACCAACCTACAATTGAACCCTTACCCCAATACCCAATTGGACTTGTATTGTAACGGTAATCTCTACGTTCAATGCATGACTCCCAGTACATGACTAACCAATGATCCACGGATCTCAATACTTAACTAACACACCAACTTGAGGAAGATTGTTCGCTGTAAAGTTCTTCAGTTCATCAACAATGAAGATTAGGAAGTTCCTTGGTCACAAAACCCTTGGCATAAAGATGCAATAGCTTCTATAGAAAGAATGATGAACTAGAGCAATTTCTGCCTCCGGTCACAATATGCATGTATTATCACTTTGCATTCCCTCGTGACGACCCTTAAAATAATCCTTATATATGTCTAGGGTTGTGAGAAGATCTGAAAAGTCTGATTTTGTAATTCTCGATAGATACAGCTTGTGTCGAGCGTCTGTCGAGCTTCAACATTAAATCTCAATAGAAGTCTTTCTGTCGAGATTGCTTTCGAGTTTTAATGAACAACACTTCCTTCACTTGTTTCTTGGTTAAACTTGCATGGCTTCAATACTTAACTTGAAAACTTGTTTCTTGAAGTACTAAACCCATCCTAAATCTACATAATTACAAGTAAAGTGCGTTTTGTCAAAGAATTAGCCAATTGCATAAATATGTCCCTAACATATATATTTATATATAAACACCTTTGTGTCAAAAAAGGAAGCATAAAAAACTAAAAGTTATGAGAATATTGTATACATTTTGTTATTATATGTGTGCAATTTAAATTTCAAGTGTCGAAAATTAGAAAAAAATCAAATGACTTCTAAGCTTCTTTTCTAATTGTGATGTATTTAATTATGGTTTCAAAATAAATTTTTAAAAATAAATCTCAATAGATAATAGATAATTAAATTACATATATGTTACTCAACTAAAGTATTTTTTCGACGCCAAAGGCCTTGAAGCTGAATTAGCACCTCCTCATGCACAAAGTGCTTGGGGGTTTAGGTGGGAAAAGGGTTTGAACTGCGGGGTTAGCAGCATGTTGTAATTATTTCTATAAAAAAAAGTATTTTTTCAACAAATTAAGTTTTATTTATAATAAAATACTTTAATCGCCTTTGGAAGAGGAATGGTTAGGAAAGTGAATATGACAAATGACAAACTAAGAATTAATGATCATAAATAAAAATAACAATGTGAACTTAAATACCATACTAAAAACAATTTATTTCTTTCAATATTTTTTAATTATATGCCACGTGTCTAGTATTATGACAAAAATACTGAGATGTACAAATAATATCAAGACACTAATCGGTTTTTGACAAGGCCGTACCGATTTGGTTAGTGGAACGATATATTTCGGTACCGGTTAACACTGGTATGCCATTTCGGGGTTACCACTAATTCTATAATAATAATAAGTATACAATATTTTTTTTAAAAGTTAATACTATTTAACTAAGGTACAATATATATAGTTTATTATAATATATATTTTTTTGATAACCAGTTTATATATATATATATATATATATATATACTGTTGCACTTTTTTTTTTTTTTTTTTTTGAGTTAAAGACTAGTACTATAACACAATTAAAGGGAATAAAAAATATAGGCCACATGAGTGACATGACCATTTGGATGGGTAAAAAGTGAACATATGAAAACTTGTTTTTTCACTTTCCATTGTTGACCACAAGTTTCAAAATTTTGCATTGAGATTCACAGCTGGATAAAACAAAGAAAAAGAAAATGGCAAAACTTAGGTACAGTTCCTTACATACAGTTGCTTAGGTTCATCTCTTAATTTTTTGACACCTATAACCTAACAAACGGACATTAAAGACCCATCTCTTTTTTTTTTCTTCCGTTATTTTTTTTTTGTTTGTTTCTTGACCTGTGACTGCAAGAAAGCACAAAGCAGAAGTTTCTTCAGTTTAGATCTAAGAACTTTGAACATTCATCATACCAACCTTCTTAGTCTTCTTCAGTGGAATGGAAATCCCAACCGTTAGACTAGTCAAAAAGCAAGTCGCGAAATCTAGTCCACCATAGCCGCCGAAGACCTCTAAGTAGTCGAAGCTGGAGCTTCGGACATCAAAGAAGACATTGGAGCCTTCCTCGTCAACCATCGGGAGATCAAGGACCAGAATGGAAGTGGCGCGTGAGGCGTGGAAGCTCTTAAATATCTCATTGTAGTCCTCGACGCATGACGAAAGTGTAGCAGCCACTCCAAACCTCAGCGGCCCACCATAAACATCATCATACAAGCCTCCGCCTGTGCCATTGGTATGATCAATGTTCAAAGTTCTTAGATCTAAACTGAAGAAGACATCTGCTTTGTGCTTTCTTGTAGTCACAGGTCAAGAAACAAAAAATAAATAAATAAAAAGAAAACAAAAAGAGATGGGTCTTTAACGTTCATTTGTTAAGTTACAAGTGTCAAAAAATTAAGAGGAGAACCTAAGCAACTGTACATAAGGAACTGTACCTAAGTTTTGCCCAAAAGAAAAAGTGGGGAAGAAGGAACTTGCTAGAATTAAAAGAAGAGAAGTTCATAAAGAAGGAGAAGAAGTTCATGAGGCAGCATCAGAGAACTGAGAAGAAGCAGCAATTTGATCGATCTGCAACAACAGGTGAAGAAATTTTTCAAGGATTCACAAAAGCCTCAACTGCTTCTTCTATTTTTATTCTTCTTCAAAGACCTTCAAATTCTTAGAAATCTACAACAAAATAAAGGAGGTTTTAATTTCGGTCGATATCCATTTACCGGCCAAAATTCGGTATTCGCTCTGGTATTGCCGGAATGACTCCGGTACGACCAATATTTAAACCAGAATGAAATACTAGCATTTTGGTACCGGCCTAGGTTTCGGTACGGTAAATACCAGCCGATACGATACGAAATCGACTACATTGGTTTTTGGTGCCGCTTCTGTGATTTTGCTTTTATCATCAGATCAAAACACCAATCGGTTTTTAGTATAGACAGAGATTAAACCTTAAATCTCTTATTTAACCATAAAAAACTTTACAAGTTTAATTAACCAAAACCAACCTTATCTAATTACTAAACAAGTATATAAAGCATAATGTTTGACTGAACTAGACATGACTAGATAAAACAAATAAAATTTCATTCCCACGATGAGTGGGGCATTGGCGGAGATTTATGCAGCTTTCGTGATCCAAAATTCCAAATGACTTTTGACGTGTGGAGCTTTATTTAATGTTTTGGTTTGCTTTCAATAGGGGGGCATGGGTGCTTTTTTTCAATTCCTCAACATGCTATGCGGTGTGTGTGTTGCACTTGCATCATCTTATATCTTAAATTGTCCTTCATTTGCTGAATAAATTGGCCACACTCACCTCATGTGTACGTGCAAATATGTGAGAAAAAATGACAGAAAATGATACTCCAAAAGCCAATCCTATCTTCCACTCCTTCTTTTCTATCTCTTTCTTTCTTTTTCTTTTTCTTTTTTTTTTTGGTCAATTTGTTAGAAATACTGAATGCAATTGTATTGTATTTCTTAGTGAAAGAATATACATGAGTGCCTTTATATAGGAGGCATATGAGTGCAGTACAAGTAAGAGTGTAGTACAAGAATGCGTGCTATACAAGTAATCTAGTTGGGCCTAAAGCCCACAACACTATACACGTTAACAGCCCCCCTAAAACTCAAGGTGGATGTGAGACCAATTTGAGGTTGTCAACCAAAGTACGAAGGCGTCCCTTAGGATGTGACTTGGTGAAGATATCTGCAAGTTGATCTTTAGAGGAAACTGAGATCAGCTTAAGAGCACCATGGACAAGATGATAACGGATAAAATGACAATCGATCTCGATGTGTTTAGTCCGTTCATGGAAGATATCATTGTGAGCAATATGAATGGCACTCTGGTTGTCACAATAGAGAGGGGTAGTAGAGGATGTAGACACACCTAAGTCTTTGAGAAGCCATCGTAACCAAAGGAGCTCAAATGTGGTATCAGCAAGGGTACGATATTCTACTTCAGTACTGGAGCGGGCCACATGAGTTTGTTTCTTGCTTCGCTAAGAAATCAAAGAAGAACTAAGAAGAAAGCAATAACCAGTGGTGGACCTGCGATCAGTGGGATCTCCTACCCAATCAGCATCAGAAAATGCACGGAGAATAAGAGGAGACTGAGCAGAGTAGAAAAGACCATGGAAGAGAGTGCCCTTTAGGTATCGAAGAATGCGTAGAACAACAGCATAGTGAGTCAATCGTGGAGCAGACAGATACTGGCTCACCTGGTGAACAACATAGGAAATGTCTGGACGAGTGACAGTGAGATAAACTAGGTTGCCAACCAAGCGTCTGTAAAGAGAGGGATTAGACAATGATTTCCCCCCTGAGGGAGTCAAATGTGCATTAAGCTCAACTGGAGTGTCAACAGTCTTGCTATCAGTGAGTCCAGCTCGAGACAAGAGTTCAGAGGCATACTTGGCTTGAGTAATATAAAGTCCATTTGTAGAATGAGTGATTTCAAGACCCAAGAAGTAGCTGAGATGTCCAAGATCTTTCATCTCAAACTGTTGACTGAGAAAAGTCTTGAGTTCTTGAATGCACTAAGGTCATCACCAGTTATGATCATATCATCCACATACAGGAGAAGTAAAATAGTTCCTTTGTCAGTGCGACCAAGAAATAAGGCAGAATCATAATGATTGGCCATGTAACCCAAGCGAGAGATAGTAGAGCTGAATTTGGCAAACCAAGCTCGTGGAGCTTGTTTAAGGCCATAAAGTGCACGTCGAAGGTGACAAACCTTGTTTGAGTCAACAGAGAGACTAGGAGGAGGTTGCATATACACTTCTTCACTTAAATCCCCATTAAGAAATGCATTTTTGACATCCATCTGAAAAAGGTCCCATTTACTGGCAGCAGCAACAGCTAAGAAGGCACGAATAGATGAGATACGGGCAACCGGAGCAAAGGTCTCTTCATAATCAATCCCATACTCCTGTGTTAAACATTTTGCAACAGGACGAGCTTTGTAGCGCTCAATGGACCCATCAGAGCGAGTCTTAATCTTGTAGATCCACTTACAACCAACCACAGATTTCCCAAGGGGGAGTGTTACCAAATCCTAAGTATGGTTTTTAGATAATGCATCAAGTTCCTCTTTCATTGCAATCTGCCATAAATGGTCAGTGGAAGCCTCACGATAGGTGTGAGGCTCGTGTAGTGTAGCAAGGGCAGTGTAACAATGATAGTCAAGTAAATGTGCAGGAATAAATCTTACCCGAGTTGAGTGACGAAGTGGAATGTCTTGTGCAAGATCTTCAGGCAGAGCAGGAGCAGGAGACCCAAGCTCAAGGTTGAGGTTGGATAGCTCGTCTTCAACCTATTTATCTTCCACCTATTCATTAAAGGGTGAACTAGGAAAGGGATCAGTGATATCTAGTGGTTGGATAGAGAAGTCTACAGGAGAATCAGGAGCAACTACAGAAGGAATATGTGCCTCATTTGGAAAAATATCTAAGACAGAGGAGGAAGACAGGGAGACACGGAAGTGAGAGAGCTCAACAAAGAGGCGATGTTCCCAAAAGACAACATTACGGGAGATACGAAGACGATAAGAGACAGGATCATAACACCGATACCCCTTTTGAGTTTCACCATAGCCAAGAAAACAACAAAGCCTTGATCGAGGCTCAAGTTTGTTATGATCATGTGGCTGAAGAAGAACGAAACAAGCAGAACCGAAGGAGCGAAGGTGATGATAGTCTGAAGGTGACTTAAAAAGGCACTCATATGGAGTTTGATTTTGGATAACAGGACTCAGAATACGATTAATAGTATAAACAGCATGAAGAGCAGCTTCACCCCAAAAAGGAGCAGGAACTTTGGCAGAGAGAAGGAGAGCATGAACAGTGTCAAGAATATGACGAAGTTTTCGTTCGGCTCTACCATTTTGCTGAGAGGTACCTAGACAAGTTAGTTGATGAACAGTGCCATAGGAATGCAAAACAGCTTGGAAAGCATATTGAGTGTATTCAAAAGCATTATCAGATCGAAAAATTTTGATGCCTCTGGAAAACTGAGTTTCAACCATTTTTGCAAAATTAGAATATACTTCCAATAATTTAGAACGATGTTTCATATTAAAAATCCAGCTATAGCGAGAGTAATCATCAACAAAGACAACAAAATATCGAGACCCACCAATACTAGAGACAGAGGAAGGTCCCCAAACATCAGAATGAATAAGGTCAAAGATATCAGTAGATATTGATTCACTAGTATTGAAAGGCAAAGCTGGTTGTTTTCCTAACTGACATGAAACACAATCAAAATTTTCTGTAGATATTGAACCTAACAAACCTCTAAAAGCCAATTGTTGTACCCGAAAGGAAGATGCGTGACCAAGACGAGCATGCCAAAGTGCAAGGGAAGGAATTGAAGAAACTGTAGCAGCTGCAGCAATAGAAACAAGAGCACAAGTGGAAGACGAAGGTTGTCCACGGGAAACATACGCCCAACTCTAGGACCGGTCCCAAGCTCCTGTCTCATCCTCGGATCCTGCACAATACACCCAGAATAATCAAATATAATGCGATAACCTAACTCAGCTAATTGTCCCATAGAAAATAAATTGTAAGAAAGGTCAGGAACATTAAAGACCCCAGGAACCGAGAGGTTGGAGGTCGAAGCAGAACCTATACTATGGCTAGACATTGTGGAACCATTTGCTATACGAATATTAAGAGGGTGTGGTACAGGTTTGAGTTCAGAAAATAAGGACGAGTGAGGTTTCATGTGATTGCAACAAACGGAATCCATAAGCCAAGAGGAAGGAGACATACCAGATATAGCTAAGAGAGAAGAGGAATAAGATGTATTACCAACCATACGAATGACATTGGCGATGATGTTTTTAAGGTCATCTGTGGACATGGTGAAAGTGCGTCCTGAAGATTTAGACTGTGCAGAGACGGAAGCCATTGGCTAGTCACTCTTAGCGTTAGCAACAGTAACAGCAACAATTGAAACAGCTGATTTGTTGCGATGGTAGCAAGTCTCAATATTGTGGCCAAAACGTTTGCAAAATTTGCAAAAACGTTTTATGGATTGGCTGCAACAATTATTGCAATAAGAAGAAGACCTGTCCTTATTCTTCATTTAGAAGAAAAATGTGCAAAAACAGACTGCAAAAATGAAATCTATGCGAAAAACTGGGTAAGAAACACCTGGACTACAAAAAGTCAACTCTAAAGAAAAGTCAACAGTCAAAGTCAACCCTTGGTCAAAGTCAACGCCGGTCAACGGTCCAGTCAACGGTCGGTCAACGATGACGTCAGCTGCGTGGTGGGTGACGTCAGTAGATGAGTGGATGATGTCGTCAGCCCTAGGTGACGTGGCAGTATGACATCAGCAGGTGCAAAACTGGCGCGTATTGGCGTGTGAGGATGTCTGACGGTGCGTGGATCGTATGAACTTTTCTGCAGAATCTTTTATGGGCGCGTGCAGGCTCCAATGACGATGAGGTTTCCATGATTGAGTAGATCAGGGCGAGACAATCATTGTGGTATTGGAAAAATACTTGTCGAAGCAAGATACACGGTGGAGACGATAAGTGCAGTAGTCTATGTGGTGCGGGACTCCTCAACAACGGCGGCTGCAGGTCCGCAACCCAAGGACGGCAGCTGAAAGGCGTCAAAGGTTCTACGATGAAAAGTTGCGACAGCGATTGTGACAGGGGAAGCGATGTTGAGAATAGAGTGGCACCAATAAAGACAAGACTGCTAAAAAAAAAAAGTTAGAGTAGTGGCTCTGATACCATATTAGAAATACTGAATGCAATTATATTGTATTTCTGAGTGAAAAAATATACATGAGTGCCTTTATATATGAGGCATATGAGTGCAGTACAAGTAAGAGTGTAGTACAAGAATATGTGCTATACAAGTAATCTAGTTGAGCCTAAAACCCACAACACTATACACGTTAACACAATTAAATGGCCAAAAGCTCATTGTTGACCCATGCTTTGCACGGATCTTTTTTATTTGTAAATATGTAAATATTAGTCTTTAGATGACTATAGTATTTTTTTTCTTTACATAAATTTCATTAAAAATATGGTATTATGAAATGGTTTAATTTCTTTGCTTAACAGAAATTATTTGAACAAAGTTTGATAACATCTAAGTTGACGTTCTCATTCTTTGGGGTCAATGGGCTTTTGTCCTTATTTTTAAAAATATCTAGCACAATGTCCCTGTTTTAAACTATTAATCACTGAGTACCTATTTTAAAACTCAATTTTCTAAAAATCGAGTTTCATTGAAACTTGAATTTTAGAAAATCAAGTTCTAGTTAAGTTCAATCACAATGAAACTCGAATTTTAGAAAATCAAGTTCTAGGTAAGTTCAATCACTTAATTTTTTTTGAAAATTTAGGTGGAACTCAACATTGCTACACTTAAATATATACACATAACTCGATTTTGAGGATATCGAGTTTCACAAAAAACTTGATTTTGTTAAAATCAAGTTTCAAAAACGTGGGCATTCTACTAAATAGTTTCAAAACATGAGTATTTTACTGCCTAGTTTTAAAATTAGGAGCAGATGCCCATTTTCTCCCTCATTCTTTAGCGATTTCATCTTCAATTAAATGTATTTTTTCCATTTTTATTTATCCAAACAGCTAGTGAACACTTTTAAACACATAAACAAACGTAAGCTTATGCAATATTATATTTAAATCATCAAATATATATATATATGCACAATATTTAAATCTAAAACGTAAGATAAGCAAAAGGTTGAACCATTTTAGTTATAAAATTCCTTGACTTCATTGATATCCTCCGCAAAATATATATATATATATATATATATATATATATTAAATCCAAAACCTTAGGATTTTTCATGATCAAAATCTATTTGTCAATTAATTGATATGAACAAAAGAAAAGAGAGAAAGTTAGATATGAAAAAAAAAAAAAAAAAAAAAGAGATAAGTAGAAAATATTTATTCTAATGAGATATATATATATATAATTTGAAAAGTAGGTGACAAAAAAAAAAAAGGTGAAAAAAATCTAAAAAAAAAAACTGACTTTTGGCCTTCTTTCCAAAACTTTTGGACTTTCGTTGTAAATCTTATGACTTATATATCTATTCATTAGTCTTTCTTTTTTCTTTTTTCTTTTTTCTTTTTTCTTTTTTTAATTAAAAAATCATTAATTTCATTGCCTCTTTAGGATTCCTCCCAATAACTCATCACAATTTAAAGTTTCTTCTTTCTTCTTCTATAATTATTAGCCCCCACAGTGTCCAGCTTACTCAAGCCTTTGTGTCTCTTCATTTTATTTGTTAACATTTCTTCTTCCCAATTTTACAACTATATATGATTATATATAAATTTAAAAGCAAGTAACAACAGCAAAAGAAAGTAAAATTAAACCGACTTTTGGAATTCTTTTCTTATTGTAATACACTTAATTACGGGAAGAAAATTGATTGTTTTGTTTTGTATTTTCTCATATTAAAATACAAAGTGACGACAAAATTTTTTTTTTTTTTTTTTTCTCTCATTTTTAAGGATTTTTATGTAAAAATTGGAAATTATGTATAAAAATAAGCTTTAAAGAAAAAAATTATAATTATATATAATTATATTATTTTTTTCAAAAACAATAATTATATTAGTTATAATTGAGGGAAAAGAAGTTGTGACATTTGGACTTATTTTTGTATTGTGATGCTTTTAGTTATACATTCAAACACACATTTATTTAGAAGTATTTATTCTATAATTAAATGAATATAAATTAGCAATAACTTTTGAAGATGTGTCAAATATGTAAGATGTGTACAAATCGTTTTTGGCCATATGGAGTTAGTAGCTTACATCATTCTAAAAGATGACATGTCATTGTGATATGTATTGTCTAAGGGACGTGTCACCATTTTGTGTATCCACTAGCTATAGAAATCTAACTTTTATAATATACTAGATGATATCTAGCGCAATGCGTGGATACTTTACAATTTCATTTGAACTAGTTTCTTGATATTCTTTTTGTAGAATTAGCTTCAATTATATTAAACTAGTATGTAGCCCCGTGCTACCGCACGGGAATGGATATATTATTAATCATGAGTTTATTCATATTTAAAAAGTTTAGTTAAGTCTAAATTCATATTATTAACCAGAAAATTTCATTAACAAAATTTAGCAGTATATATATTTTACATAGAAAGATGAACCTTAGTGACAATATTTATCCAAAAGATCCATTCACGCTTTTGAATCTTCAATCTCTATTGGTGATTGAAATTTTCGTAGCTTAAAAAATTAAAAAAAATTAAAAAAAAAAAAAAACCTCAGAGTTGTACTCATTTTGTAGTTTTACGATGGGTCATTTTGTAACATGATGGGCATTTGTGTGAGAAAAAACCTCTGAAGTTCCATGACTGATAAAAGAAATTCTCTCCAATCTCTTTTTATAGAGAGATGTGTTTGTGCGTGTTTTTATACATCCTTCATAGTTGTATTATCACGAAGCAGGTCCAATGGATTTAGATTGGTACTACCGATTCCCAAAGCATGAGTGTTTAATGTGTTATTAATTTCATCTCATTGGCTTCTACACATGACAGCAAAATTAAAAATAATTAGATTGTACATGTGTATAGTAAAATTGGATTCCAATTTCATATTCTAATTGAACAATTGGAATAATAATATATGATAGTAACAACAATATAAAAATTCAAATAAAATTTTGGATTAAATTGTAACAATCTGAATAAAAAATTCCAGTAGAAAGACAGGGTGGAGTGATCCACTCCAAAAAGGCGACCAAACTTGCGTAACTATAAAATAATAAATCTCTGTCCGGAAAATTTACATTGTTCATAACCTTTACCTTCACTGAAAATTTTAAAAACATAGTGACTCACATCTGCCATCCAGACATCTACAGCCGAGTCCTCTCCAATTCGCATGAGATTCCATTGATCACTAAGTTCCTTTGCAGCCTGCAAAAAGTATCATCCATCGGTCCATAGCAGTGCTTTCTTCATTGTTATAGGTGCCAAATTTGAACAAAAAGCCAAATATAAGGATAGTGAATTTTAGGCATAATGTGCATCTAATCACATATTAGCAATTTATAACAAATGTAAAGATGCAAACTTTGTAAGTGAATAGTAAACAAAACTTAGTGTCAGAACCAAGAAGAAAGCACTTTAATCCGAAACTTAGTGCAAATGTAAAGATGCAAACTTTGTAAGCAATTTATAACAAAGATGCAAACTCTGGCTTTGCTATCTTTTTGGAAATTATGCAATGTACCCAAACCAAGTTCTTATCACCGATATTAATCTCTTTGGTTTTCACGTTTGACCGCAAAATCAAGAAAAAACTTAATTAGCACAGTAACTCACTTGACCCGATACATAGGAGTGGTTTTAATGAGAATAAGCCCACATACATTTAGCCACATGATGCAAAATTCAACTTCAATTTCACCGATATTAATCTCTTTGGTTTTCACGTTTGACAGCAAAATCAAGAAAAAACTTAATTAGCATAGTAACTCACTTGACCCGATACATAGAAGTAGTTTTAATGAGAATGAGCCTACATACATTTAGCCACATGATGCAAAATTCAACTTCAATTTCAAAGATATTAATTTCTTTGGTTTTCACGTTTGACTGCAAAATCAAGAAAAAACTTAATTACACAGTAACTCACTTGACCCGATACATAGAAGTGGTTTTAATGAGAATGAGCCCACATACATTTAGCCACATGATGCAAAATTCAACTTCAATTTCAAATTCTAGACGCATGGCACAAAATTAGAACTCTAATTAGGAATTCTAATTTGGTGTGTACACGTGGCACACAATTAGAGTTCTAATTTGGAATTCAATTTCACACTCTCTCTGTTTCACCTATTATTATATATATAGATAAGTAAAAAAAGGGGGAAAAGAAAAAAGAAACAATCTTCATAGTCCAGAAGGAAGATATGCAATAGAGTCCAACATGAAGATTTTTTTTGTTTAACCACAACCATCTTTATAATGAAAAATGAAAGGGTGAAATTTGACCATTTTGTTCAACTTATTAACAAAACCGTAATGATTCATCTATAATGAGTTTTCAGCCACTAATATACATTATTTATGGCCAAATATAGTTAGAAATATATCCTTTGCTACTAATACCAAGTCTTACATACCAAGAACTAATATTGAAAAAATGTCCCACACATAAGGGCCATTTTCGCCATCATTAACCTTCAATCAAAGTGATGCAAATATGTCATCAATTATTTAAGAATTGCCCTTTTGGTAATCAAACGCAATAGTTAAGACTTCAAAGAAAATTTTGAAAGGAAACTGTGTGAATTTTCGTTCATAGATGAACTTTATTGCAATCATGTTCAAAGTAGGATAACTAATAAATTCTTACAGAATTTCATTTAGTGAAGAGAAGCAGCATTAGTGACCAAATTTGGTAGTAGTTTTTTCAAAAATATTCAAAGAATTTCATATGCTAAGTTGTAGCTAGTTCTAATTTGAGCTGATTCATCATTCGAAACTATATAAAATAAATTAAGAATCATTAGTTGCAATTATTGTTTGGGCTGCTTACCTTCAACGAAAAGGCATGCCAATTCTCCATCTTCAGCAACACTTTACACACCACAGATATAGGTGCAAACAATGGGATTACTAGAAATCTGATATGAGTAGAAAAGCTCTTTGGAAACCACAATCTGTTAAAGGATGAAGCTCAAGGTTATAAAGCAGTTTGCAGTTGCAGTAAATAGAAAGCAAGAAACAGAGATGCTACAAGTCGTATTGTATAAGTAGTTTTAAAAGCTGCAAGTCGTTTGATGTAATACTGATGTAATTAGTTAGTTTACAGTGGACACTTATTAGTTCTATATTGGTAGATTAATTAGTTTGTTAGTTTGTTAGTAGTTTGTTAGATTTTCCCGCCTACTCTTACTGTATATAAGGAACAGAGTTGTGTAATTATTTAATACACAGAATCATTCACATACAATTCTCTCTCCCTTTGGTTTCCTTGAGTTCCACCATTGTTAAAGGTGTATGTGCTTGAATTCTAACACGGTATCAGAGCTGAACTAGTTGAGAGCATCAATCTGGTATTCTTTGAATTCACTAGTTCGATCTCTTACTTGTGATTTTACTTTCAGTGCTTTAGTTTCAGGTCAAGTATAAAATTTCTTCTCTGTTTTTCTCTTGATTCTTGCACTGTTTTCCTTTTCCCTTAGATCTTGAATTTCTTTTGCAATTTTTGGCAATTGAATTCAAAACTTAGGCTTTGTGAAATTGAATTCTTCTTTCTTGAGCAATGGAATTCAGTTTTAAATTCTTGTGGTGAAAATCTTAGGGTTTTGTAATTGAATTTCCATTTGGACCTTGATTTGATCAGTGAAATTCATTGTTGATTCTTATGGTGAAAGCCTTGGGGTTACTGCAATTGCTTGTTCCTTTGTTGATCTGGTTTAGAGTTTGTGAATCTTGATTGTAGTATATCAATCTTGATTGGTTAGCCAGAATCTAAGTTTGTAGTTATGGGTGATAATACATCAAGCACCTCTAGTCCAATTGCTCCAGCTATTCAACCATGGGAAAATTCCTCCAGTCCTTATTTCTTGTCTAATAGTGACAATCCTAGTGTTTCCCTTGTTGTTCAACACCTCACTGAAGAGAATTATAGCCCTTGGAGTAGAGCTGTTCTCATTGCTTTGGATGCTAAAACCAAATTAGGCTTCATTGATGGTTCTATACCAAAGCCTCAGTCCATTGATCACCCTTGTTATGTTGCTTAGTGTAAGTGCAATAGCATTGATCTTGCTTGGTTGTTTAATTCCATTTCAAAGGATTTGCAACCTAGTGTGGTTTATTTCAAGACCACAAGGGAGGTCTGGCTTGATTTGCAGCATAGGTTTTCACAAGAGAATAATCCTCGTATTATTGAGTTGAAAAAGGAGGTTTGTTCTTTGGCTCAAGAAGATTTGACCATCAATGGTTACTATACCAAGTTTAAGGGACTGTGGCAAGAACTCTCAAAATATAGGACCTATTCCTGTGGTCATCAAGCAGAAGAATGTGTCATGTCTCTTCTAATGGGTCTCAATGACACCTATGCATTAGTGAGAGGACAAATTATGCTAATGGACCCCATTCCCTTTTTGAGCAAAGTCTTCTCTCTTTTGCTCCAGGATGAAAAACAAAGGAAATTGGGAAAAAGACTAAACACTAAATCCTCATCTTTGGCAATAAAAAACAATGCTTCTTCCACTAAAGGATTCAATAAGTGTAATTAGGTAGACCCCTATGTACTCATTGTGGGATTTGAGGCCATGTAGTTGACAAATGCTACAAATTGCATGGTGTACATAACACCACTAAAGCATGGGAGAATGCATAAGTGGTTGAATCTGGACCTTACACGTGAAGTGGCTGTGTGTAAGGGGAGATGAAGCATTGGCTAAGGGATTTTGTCTTGGTCTGTGCTAAAGGCGTGATTGCCTTGGGAAGAAAGTAAGATTTGCACCTAACATGGTACTCAAGCACTCACAAAAAGGAAAATAGTGACTTTCTAAGGTCAGAGGCTATGAGGACACCCTTTATTGGTTGAATGCATGATAGGTCACCTCAGAGACATGTGTATCAATCACAGTACTCCTAATGTCCCTCTCAATGTCCAAGACTTGTCTCCTAAGCAACGGCAAAGTCACCTATGGGTCCTAGTGCCACATTGGTGCAATTCTTATCACCTAGTCAGTAGATAATATCAAAGCTGTGAAAAGGTCCAAAATAGAAAATGATGACTTGACACCTGTCCTTGTAATTAGCCATATTCCTTAGAGTATAAGAGGGACATGCAGTTGTGCTATTAGGGCAAGAACCCAAGTAGATATTTTGAGAAGAGAGTAGAGAGTTGATAGGAAAGAAAGACAACCTGATTGTAAGAAATTGGTCTTTTTTTACACATAATACAAGCAGAGCATAGCAAGAATGTTACCTTCTTGCTCGAACCATGGTTTTTTATCCCTTCTTTAGAGTTTTCCACGTACATCCTATCTTTCTTTAGTAATCAGTTTCTTCTTTTTGTTTAAATATGCGTCTTTTCATGTCCTATCATCACTTTCTTTTTCTTGTTCAAGTGTCATGTCAAAGCTAGCATCTTTTCAAGCTTTTTCATGTAGATGTATTGTTAGATAACTTATTTCACTTCTCGATATAAGCTCAAATCTAACTTGCACATAAACATGGTTACTCACTTGGCTATAAGTTTAAGAACATGGGTCAACAAGGTGGAAGTTCTTTTGCCAACACCGTTTCTGTTACTAATAATTCTGAGGAGAATGTGAACCTTACTCGAGCAGCTCGAGCAGAATATCAACAACTCCCTAGTTTGTTGAATTCTTAAGCTCATTTTGGTACACAAACACCACAGGAGTCCACTTCTGATCCCCATCAAGCTGCTACCATCATTGTTCAGCCGTCACTAGGTCTTTAAGGGCATAAGATGTCAGGTACATGGTCTTCCCCTCAATTTCCAAAATTACCTTTTCATTCCTTAGAGTATTTTGTGTTTTCTTCTCATGTTAATACTTCACATATCTCATCCAATGACTAGATTTTAGACAGTGGAGCCACTGATCATATGGTTCACTCACTTAAATTTTTCACATCTATCACATCTGTTATTCAGATCTCTATTAGATTACCTAATGGAGATGTTGCCAAAGTTACTCACATTGGAACTGTTCAATTGTCTTCTATTCTAATCTTAGAGAATGTGCTTTGTATTCCCACGTTTTCCTTTAATCTTGTCTCCATCAGTAAATTGACCCAATTTCCTTTTTTTTGTTGCATTTTTGTTTTTTTTTTTTTTTTTTACATTATTGCTTTATTTAGGACTTGCAGCCTTGGAAGGTGATTGGGTTGGGTAAAAGCCAAGGAGGCCTCTGCATTCTACATTCTACATCTTCTGCCACTCTTCCAAAATCTATAATAAACATCATTTCCAACTTATCCTCTCTTAGTTTAGGTGGTTCTGCAAATGCTTATACTGCTGCATCCATCATAGATGATTCCAGCCTTTGGCATTGTAGGTTAGGACATCCTTCTGCACAAAGACTAACTTTGTTGCATTCTATTGTACCTGATGTTGTTTCTTGCAACAATAATAATACTTTTTATTGTACTATATTCCTTCTTGCCAAGCAGAAGAGATTACCTTTTCCCACTTCCACACACACCTCTTCTTCTGGTTTTGATTTAGTGCATGTTGATATCTAGGGTCCTTACTCTACTCCTTTTTTAAATGGCTCAAGGTACTTTCTTACCATTATGGATGACTATAGTAGGTGCACCTGGGTTTTTCTGTTATCACAAAAGTCTGATGCATCTTCCCTAATTCAATCTTTTTACAATATGGCGCTTACTTAGTTTCAGTCTACCATTAAAGCAATCAGATCTGATAATGGTCATGAATTTTCTTTATAGTCTTTTTATAGTTCTAAGGAGATTATTCACCAATTATCTTGTGTAGAAACCCTCAACAAAACTCCATTGTTGAAAGGAAACACCAACACCTTCTTAGTGTGGCTAGGGCCTTAAGATTTCAAGCTAATTTGCCTTTAAAATTTTGGGGTGATTGTGTTCTTACTGCCACTTATCTCATCATTAGAATTACTAGTCCCTTATTAGACAATGTCACACCTTATGAGAAGTTGTTAGGCCATCCACCTACTTATACTCACCTTAGGGTGTTTGGTTGCCTTTGTTATGCTTCCACATTGAGCAAAAATAGATCTAAATTTGATCCTAGAGCAAGAGTTTGCATCAATCTTGGTTATCCACATGGTATTAAAGGTTACAAGTTGTATGATTTGGCCAACAGAACATGTTTCTTTTCTAGAGATGTCATTTTCAAAGAAACTATTTTTCCTTTCAAATCTTGGTTTTCAAACACTATTCCACCTCCTTCTCCAGTTAATGATTCCATGTTTCCTTCTCAGCCTTATGCTTTTGATCAATCTTCTCATCTTACTTTTGTTACTGCTCCTTTACCTACTGTTTCTGCTGAGTTTTCTCCAACTTTTAATATTTGTGATACTGTTGTACCGCTTGGTGAATTTCCTGATCTTGGTCATTTTGATACTTCACTTTCTGATACTTCACTCCCATCTATTCCTCCACTTGAACCTCCTATTGTTGAGAATGCTATACCTCTTAGACATTCCTCTAGGATGCATAAACCTCCTACCTACCTTAGGGTTTATCACTGTAATCTTGTTTCTACTTTAGTCTTGGCCTCAGCTTCACTCCTCTCCTCATCTGACTCCAATGCTTCAAGTTCAGGTATCTTGTATCCTTTATCCTCTAAACTCTCTCATGGCAAACTGTCCACAACACATAAAGCTTTTTCTATTGCTTTGACTCTCTTATGACAAACTGTCCACAACACATAAAGATTTTTCTATTGCTTTGACCATTAATAAAGAACCTAAGTCCTATGCTCAAGCCCTTTTGGATCCTAGATTGCAAGCTGCTATGCAAGCTAAGATAGAAGCTTTGCAAGCCAATAATACTTGGGTGGTGACTTCTTTGCCTCCTGGTAAGGTTCCAATTGGTTGTAAATGGGTCTATAAAATTAAGCTTAAGGCAGATGGGTCTGTTAAGAGATATAAGGCCAAGTTAGTGGCCAAAGGGTACACACAAACTAAAGGAATTGATTTTTATGAAACAGTCTCCCCTGTTGTGAAATTTGTTACTGTCAGAACTTTGTTTGCTTTGGCTGTTGTTCAGATTTGGCATCTATCTGAATTAAATGTCAACAATGCCTTTTTGCATGGTGATTTACTTGAGGAGGTCTACATGGTTCCACCTTCTAGTTTTGGCAGCAAGGGGGAGGTATGCAAGCTCACAAAATCTCTGTATGGACTTAAACAAGCTAGCAGATAGTGGTTTGCTAAGCTTTCTTCCACCATCATCAACCATGGTTTTGTTCAATCCAAATCTGACTATTCAGTGTTTACCAGAATTCAAAGAGGTTCTATCATCATCCTTTTGGTTTATGTTGATGATATTTTGATAGCTAGTAATGATGTGGATGCTGTCAATGTCTTCAAGCAGTTTCTAGATAACAAGTTTAAACTTAAAGACTTAGGTACTCTCAAGTACTTCTTAGGTATTGAAGTTGCCAGAACAACTAAGGGTTTGTCCTTATGTCAGAGAAAATTTACTCTTGAGTTGTTGTCAGATACTGGTTTACTAGCTTGTAAGCCTTCAAATGTTCCTATGGATCAATCTCTCAAACTGAGTAGTGGAGTTAGAGATGATGTTCCCAATCCTTCATTGTATAGAAGATTAATTGGGAAATTGTTATATCTGACTTTGACAAGACCAGACATCAGCTATTCAGTTCACAAGCTGAGTCAATTCATAAGTGCTCCCAAGTTGCCACATCTACAAGTTGCTTACAAGATTCTTAAATACTTGAAGAAGACACCAAGACAAGATCTCTTTCTATTCGCAGATTCAAAATTGCAATTGAAGTGTTATTGTGATGCTGACTGAGCAGCATGTGTGGATACCAGAAGGTTTATCTCTGGTTTTCATATCTTTTTAGATGAGTCCTTGATATCATGGAAGTGCAAGAAGCAGCAAGTAGTTTCCAGGTCTTCTACTGAGTCTAAGTACAGAGCTATGGCTACTATACTTATTGAGATAGTATGGTTAATTGCATTGCTTGATACGTTTGCTGTTCAACATAAACAACCAGTTGCACTTTATTGTGATAGCAAAGCAACTCTCTTTATTTCTGCCAATCTAGTGTACCACGAGAGGACCAAACACATTGAGGTTGATTGTCACTTCATTAGGGAGAAAATCCAAGATGGAGTGATCAAGACTTTTCATGTTCCTACGCGGCATCAGTTGGCAGACTTATTCACAAAACCTCTAGCTCAAAGACAGTTCCTGTATCTCTTATCCAAGATGAACTTAATTAATATATACAGTTCATCTTGAAGGGGAGTGTTAAAGGATAAAGCTCAAGGTTATAGAGCAGCTTGTAGTTGCAGTAGATAGAAAGCAAGAAACAGAGATGCTACAAGTCATATAGTATAAGTAGTTCTAAAAGCTACAAGTCGTTTGATGTAATACTGATGTAATTAGTTAGTTTACAGTGGACATGTGTTAGTTCTATATTGGTAGATTGATTAGTTAGTTAGTTTGTTAGTAGTTTGTTAGATTTTCCCGCCTATTCTTATTGTATATAAGGAACAGAGCTTGCATAATTATTTAATACACAAAATCATTCACATACAATTCTCTCTCCCTTTGGTTTCCTTGAGTTCCACCATTGTTGAAGGTGTATGTGCTTGAACTCAAACGCAATCAAACCAGGTGAAGCCTATAAAGCCAAAAATTTTGAGGAGGACAAAATTTCAAAAGCAACTTGTATTTATGAATGACCCAAATAGTTAATATAATATGATTAAGGTTCATGTCAAATATAAAATTTTTATTAACCATAAGATAACTCATGCAAGTGACAAACATCTTTGGCTCTAGGAATTTCAAAGATTGCTCTTGGTCATTTGTCTTTTCTTAACTAGTATGACATATAAAAAAGGGGGGAAAATAGAGCTATTGAAAAAGATTTGTCCTATATAGCTGTTGACACATTAGAGCTGCCAAGGAGCAATTTAACTATAGCGTTGAAAAACTCAAACAAAGGTTCTATTTTTTTCCTTGACAAGTTGACCGTTAATCTTTTGTGTTAGTCCTACCTTCTTGGAATCATTCAAAACATTAAAAGACAAACAGAGAATACAATGATATCTTTCTGAGGTGCTACTTATTCATATTCCATTTAGTTTTGGTTGGAAAATTTTTAGTGAAATTTTTTGAGGTGCTAACTTGATTTGCTCTATTGGAGACAAATTTTGGCAAAGCCTTCCCCTATAGAATCCCCAAGATTCTCAAAGAAGCTCATAGTTTGATTTTTTTTTTTTTTTTAAATTGAATGAGAAAGAGAAAAGCATAACATTTTAAACTTTTGGAGAAGGAGAGATAGAGAGATTTAGAAACCTGATGAAATTATATTGATTTCTAAAGAAACAATATTGTGTGCATTAAATTTAAAGGGGAACTGAACAGTTAAGAGAGAAAGAGAGGTAATCTAGTTCAATGGTTTTTGCTAAAGCAATTAATAACTGGCATCTTTTCAAATTCTAAAAGGGTGTTAAAATTCCAATTTTTAAGAGAAGGTGAGATGAAAAGTCAGATGCAAAAGCTACTATAATAAAAAGCCACATGGAAAAATCTCATGCTTTTCCACATGAGATCTCTGTTTATATATATATATATATATATATATATATATATTAACTAGCATATAACTCATGTTTACGCATATGAATGATGAATTGTAGTGGTGCGATTGATATTAGCTTGAGTTATTAAACATATAGGACATCAATTTAACTAGGACATTTGGAGGTACTAAAATGGTTTTTCTTTTGCAATTTTCATGATATTGGTTATGTCAAGTTTTTCATTATATTGCTATCACATATATATTTTTGAAAATCACTATTGGATACTACATATATAATATTAATTCACAATCACTAGTCATGGAATTCTACTAAATAGAACACAAAATAAAAAATAAAAAAAATTGGTCCAATAGTACTTCCTAAATTGAATGGGGATAGGTTCATGAAATCATTCAGCTCAATTATAGTTTGTTACAACCAACCAATCTGTATCTACATATGTGATTCTTTCCTCATTCTCTTTATCTCTCTTTCTCCCTTCTACATTTTCTTTTCATCTAATCAAGTAGTTTGATAAGTGCTCTTCAGATTTCCAAGTCCAAGAAATCTTTTAGTGTTTGCTCTAATTTCAAGAGAATGAGCACGCGTATAAAAAGCCATACACTTCAAAAGTAAAAAACTTATATCATTTACTATTTTTTTTACTAGTTTCTCATTTACTCTCAGTCCTACTCCTAGGTGTGTTACTACTCTTCTTTATTGTTAGGACATATGTGAATCATGTTAGGAACATATGTCAATATTTTATGTAATTGGCTAATATTTTGACAAAACGCATTTTACTTGTAATTGGGTGGATCTAGGATGTGTTTAATGCTTCAAGGAACAAGGTTTCAAGATTAAGTGTTAAAGCCAAGCAAGTCTGTCCAAGAAACAAGGGAAGAAGTGCTGAATTTTAAAGCTCGACAGCTAGTATTTATCGAGGTTTAAAAGGCCGTTGAAGCCCGATGCTCGACAGCTTCTCGACAGATAAGCTATCTATTGAGGTTTATGAAATTCAATTTTTCAGAGTTGATTTCACTCCAATCCGTGAATAGATGTTTGGGCTTTCTTTTCTCATAACCCTAAACATATATAAGGATTGTTTTAAGGGCCATCAAAGGTGGCAAAGTTGCGCGAGTGTGAAGCAACGTTTTGTTCATGCAAATTGAGACCGGAGAAAGAATTTTCCCTAGTTCATCTTTCTCTTGAAAAAAGCTGCTGTGTTTGTACGCCGTTGGGTTTTGTAACCAAGAAGCTTCGTGATCTTCATCGTGTAATGAACTAAAGAACTTTGCAGCCAACATCTTTCTCAAGTTAGTGTGTAAGCCGCATACTGGGATTTGCGCATCAATTGGTTAGTCACATACTAGGAGCCGTGCATTAAAATGAGAGATTGTCACTACAGAACAAGTCCAATTGGGTATTAGGATAAGGGTTCAACTATAGGTTGGTATAAGGTACTGGGATTCCTTTACTTGTAACCACTTGTTGTGATAATAGTGAATTCTCAGGAGTAGTGACTTTAAAATCACCCGATGGGGTTTTTGCTGTGTAGGTTTTCCCCATTCGTAAACAAATCACCGTGTCAATTTATTTTCCGCCGCATTTTACTTAGTTAGTGATTTGTTTGTGCTGTCACACATATTGTATGTTAATCTGATTAATTAATCAACTTGGCTGATTAATTGGTTAATTCATCAGAAGGGGTCAATACATTCTTAGCCTATCATTTATCATATATTTTTATTTACTTGATATTACATATAAATATAATAAATTATTATTAATTTGACAAAAATGTATAATTAGTAATTTAATTATATTTATTTATGTATTCAATATTTGTTGTCTTACTGATCTTTAAACTATTAATAATATTTTTAGATTGTTGTACATATAGTTATATTGTATACTAAATTGTATTCTAAAAAAAAATACTATTTTAGATTATTGTATTAAATATGAAAGTTGTATATAGAGAAAAAAAAATTAATCATTTTTTTTACTCACCCCACAACAGATTCATAGCTCCAACATTATTGACCACCTAGAAACAAATCTTCGAATCGTCATTATGGGTGGTTGATTACTGACAGTGGTGGTGGCTGTTGGCTGTGTAGGAAAGACTATATATTTTACTAGAAAATCTATATATTTACTATGAAAGTAGGTATATTTTATAGGAAAGTCTTTAAATTCTATGAAAAATTTTATGTGTTCTATGGGAAAGTCTGCACATTTTGTGGTAAAGTATTTAATTTTGTATATTTTTATAGGAAAATCTATATATTTTGTAATAAAGTTTGTACACTCTGTACAAAAGTTTGGACATTCTATAGGAAGGTCTGTACATTTTGTTGATACTGTATTTTGTCCGCTCTCGATTTGCATGTTGGACCCCGAAAATTCTATATAAAAAAATCATATTTTTTTCATCAAGGGACTGTGGGAACTTTCATATTATTGTGGTTTAACCCAATCAGATGTTATAGTGCTCAAAGTGCTATTTCAAGTCAAAGTGACCAAAATGCCCTCGGTCAACCTGAGTTAACCAAAAGAAAAAATTGGTCAAAACTCCACCAAAATGACATTTTTTAGGTTTCTATATCAAATCCAAGATTATTGGAGCTTTTTATCAACTTTGACCAAATTTGACCTAGGGTTGACTTTTGTGGCGACCGAAAGTTGACTTTTGATCTAATAGTCCGACTGGGATAAAACCAATTCCATTGTAAAAAATATTGAATTCCCTTTAAAACGATGGCTCATGGGTCAAAATCAGAGTTAAGACGGTTGAGATATCATGAAAACCATGCAAAGCGTGTCAACTCGCTTTCCGAGCCCATAACCTTTGATCCGACCATTTGATCTCCAAAATGTCAGATGATCTGAAAACTAGACATTCGTATCTCTCCAATGACACTAGAGTAAGATCAATTAGAGATTGGTAAGACCTTCAGATGAGTTCCCAAAGTCAGAAATTAAGATGGCATGCAAACTTTGTGTGCGTCAGAAGCCTGCTAGCGTGCACTATGTGTGCGCTCAGAATTTATGGGCATACACAAAGTGTACACCGGAAGACGCAGTGTCACAAACTAAAATATAAAAACCCCTTAGCTCCCAGATTGGGAAAAAAAAAAAACAAAACAAAACAAAATTTTGGGGTCCTAAGGCAGTTTTGTAGAGCAACTCTCTCTCTCTCTCTCTCCATCTAAATTCTCTCCAAAAAACATACATCAAAACCCTTGATTCTCTCATCCTCCATATATCAAGAGGTAGTGTTCTTGCTTCCATTTCCTCCTCCTTGGTCCTTCTTCCTTGGTTTTAAGGTTTGGAAGTTGAAAATGTAGCTTTTTAGCTACAATCTACACCCATTTAATTTCTAGCATTTTATTACTTTATTTCAATTTCCTATCATGTATATTTCTTTATTTAAATTCTCTATCATGTTTTTATTACTTTGATGATGTTGTCCTAACCTTCTTGGCTAGGATATGTCTAAATTTCTTATTTGTACTCTTTTATGCCATATTTGCATGTTTGGAAGTCATGCTTGAGTGCCTATTGTTTTGGTTAAATTGTCTATGCCTTGATTTTGTGTCTTGTGTCATTGGTAGGGTGTAGATTTTGATTCTCTAGTCAAGGTTTACATCCAAACACCCAATTTCAATAAAGGGTTTGGATTAGAGTCTTAAATACATATTTATGCTTGTTTGGCTATTTACTTGCTTTTATGTGTTTAATTCCTAAATCCTTCGTATCATAATACCATGTTTGGATGCTCCATGCTTAGATCCATGTTTATCTTTTGATTCTTTCGTGCTTAGATTTAGGTTCTTGCATCTCTACCATACTTCACATGCTTTTTATTCTCCCTTTTAGTATGTGTTTGATTGCACCTTTTGTGTTTTCCGTAGCATGTTTGTCTACACCTTTGTGCTTTTTCTTGTCTTGTTTGGTTGCATCTTTTCCCAATGTTTCTTGTATGGGTGCAACCACTCATATGAGATCATATGTTGATGATGTTGGCATGCTTATTGTGAGAGGACTCAACAAAGGTGGCTCTCAAAAAAGAGATTTGCAAGTGCCTTTTCAAGACACCTCTCTTTTTGGGTAAGTGGTGTGGAGTCGCCACTTATTTTTTTATACCAAAAAAAAAATTAAATACAATTTTACATGATTGAAATGTTCCATTATCATTAATTGAATAAAAAGTACAAACTTGATAGATTGAATATTATAAGGCTTTGAGCCCTAGTTACAAACTACCAAAGATATATGCCTTTTTGTCCTAGTTACAATCTACCCAAAAAATAATAAGAAAGATAAAGCCTAGGTCTACCTATCCCAAAAGAAACTAAATTCAGAGGCTAGGTTACGAAATGGGAAGATGTTAGGCACCCATTCTACCTAGACAAAGTCTGATCTTCTAGACTCTCATGACCAATATACCCTTAATGCGTGATATGAATGATATGTTGCATACATGACAGACTTAACCCTAAACTAAATCAAATAAATCTACTTCATGAATGTGTCCTCTTCTTTTAAAAAATTCAGATTTGATTTTGTGAATAAAAAATTTGATTTGATTCATTAAAAAAACCAAATCTGTTTTGTAAGTTAGAAAATCAAGATTTGTAAAAAAAAAAAAAATCAAATCTATTTTTTGTATTAAATAAAATAAGAAAAAGATTTCTTTTTTATAAGAGGACTACACCCATGAAATAAACCTACGCTACTTGCATTAAACAAAACATCACTACTTACAACTTTCTTTTTTATTTCAAAATCTACTATGTTTAAAAAAATTCAGATCTGTATTTAAAGAAGATATAAATCAGTTTTTATGTTAAAAAAAATTTCGGATCTGCATCTAAGGAAAATACAAATCTGTTTTTATGTTAAAAAAAAAAAATCAGATCTACATCTAAGGAAGATACAAATCTGTTTTTATATTAGAAAAAATTCAGATCTACATCTAAGGAAGATACACATCTATTTTTGGTTTTGAAAAAAATGTGATAATGTGCAGATTTTCAAAACTCAAAAGGTAAATCATGACAACAAAAGCATTAAGAACATATTTCAACAAAAACATTAACAACACATGGCATGAACATTAGAAATTGAAACTAAAAGAATATCTACATCATGCATCATCAAAATAAAAGAAAACAGAAAAAAGGGTAAAGAAAAACCACCTCTTGCATGGACGTACTCTTCTTATTAAGGGAATATTTTAGGGTTTAAAGAAATTTATTCAATTATCTTTGAAACCTAAAGTACCTTGCTTACAAAAAAGAAATTCTTAAGGCTAGAACCTCCAAAACATCTTTAACGTAAGAAAGAAAATAACAGAAAATGGGAGTCAAAAAGAGGGGAAATCAGAGAGCGTGAAAAAGTGTGTTGAATTTTGAGATGCAGCCTCCATTTATAGAGGTTGGGAGGCTAGAGAAAAATAGCTAAATGATTAGCTTAATCCAAGTGCCCTCGGGCCGGGGCTTGAGTTTGTGCCAATCGGCACTTAAAAAGTGTCGATCGGCACTCCAAAAATGCCAAATGGCCCCTTTGGGTGCCAATCCCGTGTTCGAATTTTGGTCTGTTTTGGACTCATTTTTTGAGATTTTTTTTAGCCGGGACTTGCACTTAGATGCATTTTTAATTCATATTCTAAAAATTAAATTCTTTTTCTAATAATTCAAGTATTTTCAGCAATGATTATCTTGTAGATAAATACTCCAAAAAGTCTTGAATATCCACAATTTTATTGTTATCTGATTAGCCCCTTTATTCCTATGCAAGCAAGCCTATTTTTGACACTCACTAACAACCAATCACAAAATTATTTAATTAATTTTAACTGTCTAGCCAATCAAAATTAATTTAAATTAATCATGTGTGGTTGATTCTACCTAAACACAATGCATGTAGACCGTGCAAACTTGATCATGCGATATCTTTCAATCCAAGAATCCGATTTGGAAATCAGGCATACCATTGTGAACATTAGATCCTCAAGATTATTTTTATGATATGCAATGAATGAATTAACGTATGTAATGCAATCATGAATTTTGGGTATATGATTGGTCACTCTAATCATCTTCCTTGATTAAATTATGGGTGCAAAATCGTGTGTCTACACTTATATCTTGCCTCTCTCTCGCTAGCTCAACTTTGCATGTTAGGGTTTCTCATGTTAGCCTTGAGTGTGCGTTATGGCATGATTAGTTTTATCCTTAAGTGTGATGATAACATGTTTTGCCTCCTTTATGCTTATTGCCTTGCTTGCTTTACGCCACCTTGTGTGATCTCTATGTGTTGGTTGTACCTTTGCATGCTTGTTTGTCTTGCTTATGCATGTTTTTGCTTGTCTTGTTTGAGTCATCAAGCATTGCTCCAAGATATTGATTTCATATGGGTTCACACCCGTCTTTATCCACGAAATCCCGAGACCTACTTTTAGGAGCTTTGTTTGTTGGCACGTCTGTCATCCGTAATTCAATTCAATGGATCTATGGACACTAAATCCAAACCTACATTTGTCCCTTGTGAATATATAGTCTCTTTGATTGTTTGTTTTTTAATATGCTCTCTTTGTTTGGTTCGTTTGAATCTCTTTGCTTGCTTGTTTGCTTGTTTTGTTGCATATGACGGATGGAGAATGCACACAACTTCCAAGAAGTAAGCAAAATGGAATTGATTAGTAAATATAGGGGTTTAGCCCCCTCGTAAGGTCCATTCTTCCCTTAGAAATTCCTTAGAATCATGTCTAGTCACTTCCCTAAATTAAGGTTCTATTCTAGCTTCTTGTTTTAGGCCACACCTTCTGGGTGTGGATATGTCTACTTTTCTTGTACCTTACTTTGGGCCACATCTTCTATGTGTGGATAGGTCTAAATTTTTTCTTTTTGTGTTGATATATTGTGCATACTATATATTGTAAAAGTAGTCCTACACTTCGATTGATGTAGATAGATATTCATGCTTTATTGGGTGCATGATCTACCACATGTGTGATTTCCCCTATCCATGTTAATTAGCTAGTGACATTGGTTTCCCCTTGTATATGACATGCACCACATGTTTGCTACCTTAGTGTGCCTCGGCGTGCTTTAGACCAAGCATATTGATGCATGTCCTATTCATGGGCATGAAACCTTGCCGGATTTTCACCATGAAAATATGGTAGCTTTCTTTTTCACCACGAAAGCTTGGTGAGGATCACGTTGTGTGTGCCACGACGCACTTGACTTGAAGTGCTGCCAGATTTCTGCCATGAAAACAAGGCGAAATGTTGTCGGATTTTCATCGTAGAAATTTGGTAGCAATTCCAATGTGCTAGCAAAGCATTGATGAAGGCCACACACCTTTCCCAAATCAAACCTCAAAGCCCAATTTCTTCAAAGCCTTGAAAGCTACTACCAATAACTTGTTTTTATTTGCCAATGACAAAAAATTAAGATTTTACCAAAACAAAGGATTGTCTCATGATAGGCATTGTGGGGGTGTTTAACACATTCCCCACACGTGACTAGACTTCCAAATCCAAGAATCAGGCTTTTTATCATCCGTTTAGATTAGGAAAAATTGACTATTTCTTAACCTAGGATTGGTAAAAAAATCAAAATAGAGTTAGGTGACCAATCACACTTAAAAAAACCCAATGATTGGTGGCGACTCCCAAACCTTAATTAAAAATGACTCATAGTCATAGTTCGCACCCAAACCATGCATCATTCTCAAAAAGTGTATATATTTTATGAAAAAGCCTATATATCTTGCTGGGAAAGTTTGTATGTTATATGAAAATGTCTGTATATTTTATGGAAAACTCTATATAAATATGTATTTTCTATTGGAAAGTCTATAAATTTTGTGTAGAAGTCTGTATATCTTATTGAAAAGTTTATATGTTCCACGGAAAAGTTTGTACATTTTGCAGAAAGTCCATATATTTATTAGGAAATCTTGTATAGTTATTGGGAAAATCTGTATATTTTGTGTAAAAATTTGTACACTTTGTGTGAAATTTCATACATTCTATATGAAGGTTTGTACTTAATTTTGTGACAAAGTCTGTATATTTTGGTGGGAAAGTTTGTATGTTTTATGGGAAAACTATATATTTTATGGAAAAGTTTGCTAACTATTTTGTGATTACTGGTGGTGGTAGTTAATCCAAGTAGTGGTGGCTCCTATGGTTGAGGTTTTTTATTTATTTTTGCCATGGGGTTTGGTTTTGGGATGGGTTTTGATTGAGGTTGAAGAGAGAGAGAGAGAGAGAGAGAGAGAGAGTGAGGGAGAGAGACAAACGACTATGGGTGAAGATAGTGAGGAAGAGAGAGAAACTATGGGTGAAGAGAGAGACAATGAGGAAGAGAGAGAAATGGCTACGGGTGAGGAAAAGAAAACGAGTTAAATGAACAAAATATTTAATAGTGTCAAGTGTGATGTGAAAAATAAGAAATGAAATGTTGAGTGAATCACAAAATGGTGTTGTAAAATAGAATAATTAACTTTTTTTTTTGCTAAAATAGTTTTTATTTATTATTTTTTTTTTTAACAAACCTAGCTGTGAATGCTTTGGGGAGAGAGAGAGAAATGAGTTGTTCATATTTTTCATGGGCTAGTTTATATTATTTTAATGAATCGTATGTTAAAACAAAACCTGGGATGTTGAGTGAGTTATGAAATCGTGTGGTAGAATGAACAAAGTAGCTTTTAGAGCGTAAAATAGCAAATATTTTAAGAATCCGGATGTGAATGATCTTAAGCAAGCACATATAGTTTGCTATCATTAGACACGCACTTTGCTAGTCGCATAAGCTAGATGGTAGCAGTGGCATGCCTACATTACCGAGAATCAAGATTTTAGAGTACAGATATGTAAGGTGACATATATATAGTCATCTAAAGGAATCAATTCTACAAAATATAAGAAAAATAAAATTTGTGAAAATAATTTTAGTTAATTGTGGAATTGAAGCCACACACATATATATAGGTTTTGTTTTTACAAGATATCTAGAGCTCTTCGAAATAAGGGACCCCAATAATAAGTCGTTCAGGTTACATTGCTGACTTTTTTTAACTCTTGGAGCTAGTGAAACAAACATATATATACTTTCTTATCATTAATAAACAAGCACTATGATTGTCACATAACCTGGGGCAGTAGCATACTTAGGTGTTTATATTACCGAGAGTCGAGATTAATTGAAATGAGATCCTAGGCAGATGTAGAAGAGCCCATCCATGTTGCATTTGATGACTGAGCAAGGCTCTGATTTTCCCTTGACATTGATTGTGGGCTTTGACCAAGTTGGTTTCTTAAGGCTTCAAACCTCCATTCATTATTACCATAAATACTTGGATCGATGTTCAATTCATCAACAACTGTCCCGCCTTCAAGCATGCTCACTACCGCAGTCATGGTAGGCCTAGGTGCTGGGGATGGATTAGTGCATAATAATGCTACTTTAATCATTCTCAGTACCTCTTCCTTACTGAACTCAGAACCCAATTCAGGATCTACCAACTCCATCAAATTCCCTTTCCGTTGTAAAACAATAGCCTGGGGTGACAAAAGGAAGAGAGTTAATGGAAGTGAAAAGGAAACATCAATAAATAAATAAAAATACACTATTCGATTTTTCTTTTATCAATTTATGTTGTTCTCCAAGTAAGCAAACAATAGGATACCAATTTTAAAAATAAAAAAAAATAAAAAAAAAACCTAGGGACATCAATTTCACAATTTTTTTTTTTTTTTAATTACTGACATAGTCTGTTGTGATTGGTGCATAGTAGAAGTCGTGTCAATGGTGAAAGTGATGTTACTCTAGTCACTAGAGTCCAGAGAGTAGAGAGCATGATAAGGAGACTACTCATACAATTCAATCACCAAACCATATTTGTGCTTATCCCAAAAAGACTACTCAAATTGTAATGAGAACTCTTCGTAATCACTTAAAACACCCAAGATTTATCAAGTAAACTCTCAATGTGGGACTCAGTACACACCTGTATAACACACTCAATAAAATTTAATCCAATTAAATTCACAGAGTTTGTGGTATCGCATTTCCAGTGTGTTGAAAAATTATAACGAGACATTAACACATTTTAGCACATCACTTTGATAGCAATGAAGACTCGAGAAATTAGGTATGCAAATATACTGCTTCCCCAATTCTAGCCGCACATTACCGGGTTAGACACTTCAAATAACATTTGTTTTCCACCTTGACCTGGTCAAATTTGGTAGTTACAAAAGAAGCAACCTGGGTTCGTACTTCATAGTTTACCCGTAACCACAAGTTTCCAAGGAACATAAAAGGATATATTTTACCTTATCTAGAAGGCATACAAAGTTCTCGTTTGGTTGATATTTCATGTTGTTCTTCCCAGCAACAATTTCCAATGCAACAACTCCAAAACTGAAAACATCTGCTTTGTCGGTTAAATAACCTCGTAGTGCATATTCTGGTGCCATGTAGCCTCTTCAACACATGCATTAAGCCATTATATTTAGTTCACTACTATGATCTTATGCACTTCTAAATCCAACAAGGCAAACATCAGTCAATTTCCAAGCACCAAGATATTTAATCAACTGTTATGCATGCAATAATGCAATTAATAAAGCCACCATAACCATAAGTGAGTTTAGTTTCATTTGACTAGATGTAAAAACAAAACAACAAAAGTAAGAGTTAAAGAAAGGACAAGGTTCCAAACTGGTTTGGAGTTATCTTGCTCCAACCCTTAGGTGGCTATTTATAAGACTATTAATGTGTATTATTTAAACTAGTCACATGACTCATTAAAAAAGTTATATAATTAAAAGTACACATGAATGCTCTTCTAAACCGCCAAGTTATGATTTTCATTCTCTTTTTTTTTTTTTATTGGTTTTGGGGGAGGGGGGTTACAGGGGACAAGAGTTGGGGTTCAAGTCTCTAGGAGGGAGCATCACACATATATATACTTAGAGTAGGTTAGAGTAAAATTTCTATCTTGTATAAAAAAAAATTAAAAAAAAAATCTATATTTCTATTCTCGTTGCTGTGGTGTTGATTCCAAACAAGGACAAAACTGAGGTACAATTTATTTTCTCTTGAATCTTTAGGTTCTCAAAATAAATTCAACAAGATGTTCGCATTAACCAATGCAGTACAAACAATGTTATCCTCCACTAAGGACAATTAAATTCAACTATGTGGCCTCTTGGCCATGCAGTCACGTGGTTGAATTTGATAGGGGAACTTAAGATACAACCCCTAAGGACTTGTACTTAAATTTTTCTTTAAAACAAAGCCTAAATGTTGATTGCTGGTAATATTAATTTTGTTTTATTCTTCATTTTGTTTCCTAAACACAAAGTCCCATTTTAGAGTTTTGTCCTGCATCATATCATGCATTCAATATTATTGCGACTTTGCATTGATTATTTCTATAGTTATGCACATAAGCCATAAAAATGAACAAGGATCTTATTCCTTATATTCTTTTCAAGTGTATATAATAAATTGTTTGAATTTAGTGTGGAAAATTCCATGTATTGGACCTCTTGTACCATTACACATAGTAACCCATAATAAACTAATATCTTCAACACTCTCTCAAACTCAAGGTAGAGGTTTGACGATGTCTTGAGTTTGGAACATAAACTTGGGAAGATCCCTCGAAGATGCATTGAATGATACATGAAAGTGTCCATGAATGGCTGCATTGGATGGATCACGGATCCCCAATATGGAATGAATATGTGAGTGAGTTGGCAAATTTTGTGTATAAGTGAACCCAAAAGGAGATATGATCAAATTTGAGGGATGTAAGAGCCATATGGAAAAATAGACCCAAAATCAAAATGTATGCAAAAAACGACTTTGGATAGGCATAGTTGAAAAAACTAAAGTGAACCTTAGACAATTGGTCAAAGTCAAAGTTAGTGATCAAGGCAAGGAAAGTCAATTGCCAATTGTAGTCAAAGGTTTGGTTTAGTAAGTGTTGAATCTAGGTCAAATCAGCTCGGGTCAACGTTGGTTCAGATAGTATAATGGACACTAATGACGTAGTAACAATTGCTGATGCAGCAAAGACTGTTGAAGTGGAGTTGATGTGCAAGTGACATGGCAAAGAATAACAAGCCAAGAGTGTGACTCTAATGTGGCAAATATGGCTGACCTGGCTGTTGACATGGCACACATGCTTACGTCACTGTTGACATGGATAGGATTGAAGTTGGCAAGACCAAAATGTGATGTGTCATGATGGCATTATCAATTTTGAACCGATGTGTGCCGCATGTAGAGGCGTGTGAGATGAAAACTAACTAGAGCATGGGGCACGTTTGTGACAATTACAATGAACCCTAAATAGGATATATATAATATAGGGATTATAGGAGTTGGGATTAAGCCTGTATGGGCTATACAATATATTGGCCTATTGGCTTCTTGAGTCATTACACATGGTTAGCCGTAATAAACGAATATCTTTAACAAATGCCAAACACACAGAATTTAGTCAAGGACTTGGCGAATACTCTACTGACAGTATTTTCTTTACTTGTCTTAAGAGCAGAGATTTCATTGCTGTCATATTCTGATATTCTTTCAGAGGAGCAACTTAAGACTAAAGACCTATCAGATCAACATCTATTCACAATACCTCATAAACAAGGTCTGCAGATGTGATGAAATAGAAGACAATAGGGAAAAAAGAGTCCAGAAGGAAGTAAGGAGGAGGCAAAAGAAAGGAAGGTAACTCACATTGTTCCAGCAATTCTGGTGCTTATGTGCGTGTTCTCCTCTTCGTCAAGCTTGGCCAAACCAAAGTCAGAGATCTTAGGGTTAAGGTCCCTATCAAGCAACACATTAGTAGCTTTGATGTCTCTATGAACAACTTTCAGAGTTGATTCCTCATGCAAGAAAGCCAAACCTCTTGCTATGCCAACACATATTTTCTGCCTTGCGGACCAATCCAATTTTAACCAACCATCTGCAGGGCCTGGGATTGATGTTCAGAACACAATCAATGAAATTCATCATTAGAGTTTGTTCTTATTCTTCTGGTATCAATATAAAATGCATGGTAAGTTATAAAACATTAACGTACCAAACAAAGTGTGTGCAAGGCTATTGTTTTCCATGTACTCATATACCAACAATAAATGTTTTCCTTCAATACAGCATCCATACAATCTAACAAGATTTGGATGTTGTAAACCAGATATCATGCCTATTTCATTCACAAATTCGCGGCTTCCTTGCTTTGATTTTGGTGAAAGTTGCTTAACCGCAACTACAGTACCATCAAGTAGTATACCCTGCTTAACATTTTCAATTTTGTATTTCATCATGAATCTCTTCATACATCAAAGAAAAATAAGGAGAATAAAAAGAAAAGGAAGAGGAAAAAATGTTCATATACCTTATAAACTGATCCAAAACCACCTTCCCCAATCTTGTTTGCAGCATTGAAGTTATTAGTAGCAGCTTTTATTTGTCTATATGTAAAAAAACCAGTTTGCAGATCTAATCCTTTTAACTCTGTCAGATGAATCAGGCTAAGATGTCAGACTGCAGCTTATAGTATAACAAGACCAATTTTTAACCAAATATTTGCATGCCTCTTGACTAGTTAGATGAATCTTAAAGAAGGACAAGAAAATTAAACGCCTTTAGATGGCAGTACATTGTAGTAAATCATACAGAATCTAGAAAGGGGGAAAATTTATGAACCAGTACTGAAAACCACAAGTTTTTCAGATTGTCTTTTGCTACTTTTTCAATCACAAGTAGTTTATTTTGGGGGGGGGGGGGGGGGGGGAGTGAGATATTTCATTAGTTTATTATAGAATGAGATGTGCTTAAGACTTAACAAAAGTTCATTTTAAAACTAAAATAAGAATATTAAACCAACAAACCAAATTTCATATGACTTTCAGAACATGTAGAAGATGAATTCATTCAAAAGTGGTAGTCTTTTCTCTATCAGAAACATGATTTATGAGAATCTTTAGACATTTGCTTAACTACAATGAGCTTAAACCAACAATGCATTTTTTATTTCTATGCCAATTTTAGAAAAAGAAGCAATGGTAATAGTTTTTTTTTGCTTGATTCCATTGGCTCATTGTCATCAAAGTTGGAACAAAATGGCCCCGATCATCATGCATTATCCCATGCAAAGTTCATATGCTCTGCAGTCCTGAAATCATGCTATTGCTTTTCAAGTTGAACTTTGGAATTCGTCTATGGGAAGATAAAACTATTTTTTTTCTGTACATTGTTTAAACTTCCAGCCATAGTCAGGGAAAACAATTAGTGTCCTCTCGAATTTCAACATCAAGATTTGCACAGATTACCATTTTCCCTTGATGACCTCCCTCCCAAACAGCCTTTCCACCAAAGAATGCCCAAAATCATAAAAATGAGTAGCACCACAACTACAGCTCCAACCAGTACCACAATAGATACCTTCTTCTTGCCATCATGAGGAGGACTGAAATCTACAGGCAAGACAAATAGCTAAGAATAGTGATTATAAAATTGCATTCTGAAATATATTAATTATTTAGCACCACACAGGAAATCCAAAGCATGATAGCAATAGATCTTCAAAGATAAATTAGCAGGGCAAGGTTATAAAATGAAAATGATAATAAATTTTTGGTTGTCTTCCAACTAAAATGAACTTTTAACATGGTTTTGAGACTTTTCTATATGCAGACAAATATGGGGTTCTACATCCACTAAATTGCTATGCTTCTATAGTTCATCAATCTAACAATCTGAGTGCCGATAGCAGCTAGATTCTCATTCTCTAATACAGTTACCTGATTCCACAGAGATTGCTGATATGAGGGGACCATATGTTCCTCTCTTTGGGGTAGCTGTTGTCCCTTTCCCAGCCCAATAAAAGCGAATCATCAAAACATTATCTGTAACATTTGCTTTATGTTCCTTAACAACAGCCTTATCAACCCCTCTTGCAGAACTTTCAATATCAAAATCTTTCCACACTAGTTTTTCCTGCAGAAAATTAATTCGATTAACTCCTCTACTATAACATAAAGAGGAAAATAAATTTGATAGAATACCTGGACATAAATATCAAATATCCGCCTTCCAAGACTGTAAAAAGATCTATTGTCTCTAATTACTATCTCCGCAAAGTGAAGTTTCACATTATAGGTTCCCTTTGCTAGGCAGCGGGCATAATATGTGAATGAAAGAGGAGATAGGCGTGCACTTGTGTATAGTTCGGACTCATTCATTGTGAGTATGGATACATTATATGCAATGTAGTCGGATAGGCTAGCATCTGTATCCCAAAAAAGTCCAGTACTACTGAATCCCCAATTCTCCTTCTCATGAAAAAACTTCGCTGAACTACCTAGCTCATTATCCGCTTCATACGTTATGTTTCCAATGGTGATAGCGTTCCCACCGCAATTTATATGCATTGAATACCGATCTACATAAAGCAGCACCATATTATTGGCAATAAAATACAACCAGACATAATAGAACAACAATGAAATTCCCATTGTATTGTTAATATTATATGTAGTTGACTTCTATAAGATGGAATATTTATGTTGTGATCGGAGCTAAGCTAGCAAAGTTCATTCCTATGAACAAGAAAATAAAATATCCACACAAGATAACAATATTTGACATGATTCGGCCAACTCTAACCCTACATCTATAGGCAACACCAACAAAATCTACGATATAGATTACAAATATATATTACAACCATTCTCAATCAAACTTCAAAAACCACACAAACTCATGTACTCACACAAAAAACCCTCACAAATACAAATAAAACCTCTTAACTCATGAACATGGGTATCTTTCAACCCAAAAATATCTACCAAACTAGCATTCGAGAAACCCAACTCATGTTCGTCTAAGAGTGTTCTCATCTCTGCCATGAGTCTAGTAACTCAACTGGCACCTCCTTGTATTTACAAAGGAGATGACTAGGGTTCAAATCCCTCCACCCCCATTATAATTATCAAATTTATAAATAAAAAATAAAAAATAAAAAAGTTTTTCCTCTCTCCATGTGAGAAGATCCTTTAAGCAAAAGCCACCAAACCCTTACTTGTTTAAGAGTTTCCAATTCAATTCCTTGATAGATAAGGAATACTCAATTACTTTTTGAATAAGGATTACTTTTTTCCTTTCATGCCAAGGAAACTTCTTGTTGAGATGCATTCAACCCAAGATTAAGCTGCAACAGTAATAATGCAAGGTAGAAGAAGAGAGAAAAGGACATGTAGCTTAAGCTCGAGTTATCAGTCATTCCTACACAATATAGCATTTCTGTCATAGAGATAAATCAGTTTTAGCTTTGTTTTAAGTGTTAGACACATGTAGCCTATCTATTGGTCTTTCTATGAGATTGTGATGTTAGTTATTTTCTGTTTTTACTGGTTGGTAGCCGGTAGAATTTAGTTAGAAATGGTGGTTAGGTTAGTTTTTACCGTGAGTTTTACACTTCTCTTCCACACCAAGTAAAACCTTTTCCCTCCACTCCAAGGAAACCAAATCCAAATAGGAATTTGAGACCATTTCTAACAATTAATTAAACACTTCTTAATTACAAAAGAGAAGGGCCTAACTAGATAACAGAAGCATATATCTCAGAATTTGATTTGAATAGATATATAATTACCTTTTGAACATGGAACATTCTTCAGGCACTCGTCAAGTATTCTTAATCATTGAAGTACATAACAAGTGTCATTTATCCAAAATAAAAGTGAAAAAGGAATTTTTATTTTTTATATATAAAAAGCATTGGTTCTTTGTAAAATTTTACTAGTTTGAAGCTTACAAGTTGTCCCTTCCAGAAGAGCTTTTGAACAAATTTTTGCTGCAATGGAAAAAGCAGTTAGTTTCAGAAAACTGGAAAGGTTACGAAGAGAGCAAAGTGTGTAAAGTTACAGTAGGCAGAGACTTTTGCAATGTGTCTTGACAAGCTGGGTCAGAACTTTCTGAAAAACTATTGTAAGAAAGATCTAAATATTTCCTGCACAAAAAGCAAAATTATTATATTATAACTTCTCAACTGGTTTGTAAGTGCTAATCCAACATAAATTCTGGCTCATTCCAACAAGCTTCTCTAGTCAGCTCAAATTTTAGCTTCAGTAAACTCTTCCCAGGTATCAGACAACCAATTAAACAATGGATAGTAAAATTGTTCATATATTCCTTTTTAATAGAGCCACATGGAGCAAGATGCAAAGCAAAGCTGCCAGAAAATTTGTTATTTCTTCCCTAACATGTGCTTTTTTGAGATCAGCTACCAATCCAAAAAGAGAGACATCTGAATTTGACCAAATTGAGATCCGGTCCTAGCTATTACACTCTGCAATTTCCTTTACAAGAATTAAGATTGAAAGTTCAAAATTTCATTTTTATTCTCTACCCTTGGATCAATTTTTTTTTTTTTTAACATTTTAATTTTTTACCTTATAACTTTTCTCTGTCACATTTGGGTTTGAATTCCCCCTCATTAGCTTAAAAAATAAATATAATTTAAAAATAAGTTTCTCCAAACTCATAAATCCATGCAAAATTGAACTAGAATTCAGGATGAGAATCTGTACACTTGATCATCACTGCCCATGATCCAGTCCGGAATAGGCCCATTGAGCAAGTTGCTTGTCAAATACCTATTTAGTTTTAAAAAAAAAAAAAAGACAATATCACCTGTTAAACACTTAATAGCATGACTATATTAAAAGCAGTGCTCTATTTTCTATTGTAAGTTGTAATGACAAAGTTATTGTATTTTATTTTTTGACAAAATAAAAGACAGTTATATATAAGGTCCTTTCAGGTTTCTTCTAAAAGACAGCAGATGGACAGGCTTCTTGTTTAGGTGTATACAGAGTGAAGTTCCTTGCAGATTCAACGACGGATGTAAGCCAAAAGTCAAACCTAGTTATATATCATTGTGTACTTTAGCTGCATAATTGAACTAGCTAGGTTAAGGATTTGGTTGTGAAGCTTACATGTATTCCAGCTTTTTATTATATCTTAAATCTGGAACACTTCCTTCCAATCTGTTGAAGCTGAGATCTCTACATGTAAAAGAAGGTTTATAACTCTAATTTCGTATATCGAACAAAATGTAAAGCATAAAAAAGGATGTATGTCAAAATTAAAAACATAATACTATTTTAACAGCTAATTCATAGAGAGAACTCCTAAAAAGCACATTTATCAGTGGAGATAAATATGCGCTCTGATGCCACATCTCGGTCAAATAGTACCTATTTTAGCTTTAGTTTCTAATCTAATTTTAAAAAGTAATGCCATTTTTTAGATGATTACGTGCTCTAAGTTCTAGAAAATTAGTACCTAAATTTTAAAGTTGAAATCCGTACACTTCTGTATATGAACATCTAGTTAGATTTCAAAATGATTTGAATTTTATATGTACTAGTTGCAGATCCATGCAATGCATGGAATAGATAATCATATTTTAAGCTCCGTTAAAATACTTTTAAGGCTGCGTTTGTTTTGGGTGAAAACTACTTCCGAAAATGCTTTCCTGTAAATGCAAGTATTTAATTGCACATGGAAAATAGCATTTTTGAAAATTCGTTTCAGTTGACCGTGAGTCAAGGGTGAAATGCTTTTCCGCTTTTATTTTCACTTCAAATCACATTTTTCGGAAAACAGAGAGAGAGAGCACGAAGAGAGAGAGAGAGCACGAGCCGCGAGCTCGATCCGCCGCTCCAAGCCCGGAGCAACCGCCGGTGACCTTCGACCCACGAACCAACGAACCCAGACCCATCGCCTTCAAACCGACGAACCCAGACCCAGACCCATCGCCATGAACTCTCTCTTCCTCGATCTCTCAGTTTTGTTTTTTTAAAGTTTGATTTTTTTTGTTGTTGTGGTGGTGTGGTGGTGATGTTTTGTGGTTGTGACTTTTGATTGCCGGAATTTGTTATTGAATTGGCTGTAATTTTGAAATTTTTTGTAATAAAATTTGTTTGGATGCTGAGAAAATAGCTGAAAAAATGTGAAAAAATTATAAGAAAATAACATTTTCAAAATAGAACCAAACACATGAAAATATTTTCCACAACAATTTTTATAATTCAACCAAACACTTAAAAATATTTTCCTTTTTCCGAAAATAGCATTTCCAAAAAATAGCCTATTTTCTGGAAAATATTTTACCGGACAAACACAGCCTAAATGTAAATGTTTTCCAGTAAAATATTTTCAATAAAACATTTTCAAGTGTTTGGATTGTCCTAGTGCAAGCACAAATCAGCCACCGCCAGCCACCACTGGGTGCAAGTACAAACCACCAACAACAGTACCAAATCCAGATTGGGAAGAAGGAAAATAAAAGGCCATCACTGCCGCTGCCACCAACCGGACATCATCAACACCGGAACCCACCCCCAACACCATACCCAGCCGCCAAACTCAAAACAAACCCCAGCAAAACCATACCCAGCCACCACAACAAACCATTGATCACCCAACCGCCAAACTCAAAACAAAACCCAGCAAAACCCAAAACTAAACCCACCTACCAAACCCACTACCGACAACCCACCTATCCATATTTGAGAGATGCGGCCTGAAAGATATTAGGAACATGAGGAAGAATGTAGAAGGGAGGAGAGAGAGACACAGCAACCCAGATTGACGATTGGCACCGCACTTACTGCCGCAACCTCTATGCTGGAGACATCGACGCCGACCGCCTCACCGCTCGCCAGTAGGAGTCCCAATGGATTGCCAGAGAGAAAAGAAGAAAGATGAGGGAGAACTTGAGAGTGAGAAGGTATATTAGTAGTCGGGAGAGAGGGAGAGCAAAACTGAGAGGGACTGAGTTGGGGTTTTTTAAGAAAATAACCACCAATCCCAAACAATATCATTAGTTAGGCAAACTTTCAAACTAATTTCATTTTTAACAATTCGAGTGAACTGGAGTCGATTTCGCTGTGCTTGTTCAGACACGCAGGCATAAATCGACCCCAGAGGGGACGATTTCTGTGTACAGAAATCGACTCCTCTGGAGACGATTTCTATACATAGAAATCGTCTCCAGAGGAGTCGATTTCTGTACACAGAAATCGTCTCCTCTGGGGTCGATTTCTTTGTATATATTTTTCAGACACTGAATCAAGCTGTGATGAAGAAGAACGAAGAAAAACACTGAATCAAGCAAGAACGAACGAACGAAGAAGAACCCAGCAACACCGATTCTGACCGACGAACCCAGGCGCCGATTCTGACCGACGAACCCAGCAACACCGACGAGCAAACGAAGAACCCAGGCGCCGATTCACCAAACTCCGACGAACCCCAGCAACACCGACGAGCAGTGGAGGGTTTGATTTGTTTTGGAGATTTTTTCATGGGTTTTTGGGGCTTGGAAGTGGAAACCCAGGCGCATTTTGGGGAGGAAAGGAAGAACACAAAAAAATCGCGTAAGTTTTTGGGTTGGGCATATCAAAGAAATCGACTTCACTAAAGTCGATTTCTTTGTATAGAAAACGACTTCGGCGAAGTCGATTTCTTTGTAAAAAAAATCACAAAAAATAAGCAAATGAACAGTAAAATCGACTCCTCTGAAGTCGAATTGTTAGAAATGCAATATGTTTGAAACGTTGGCTAACTAATAATATTGTTTGGGTTTTGTAGTTATTTTTTTAAAAATGCCACTGAGTTGCGAGGAAGTGAAAATATTATTTTACTGCAAAACAAATATAATAAAATAAAAAAATATTATTTTGAAAATATTTTACATTGAAACAAATAAAGCATTAGTTATAATACAATATAAATAATTTGTTCTTTAAATTTTGTAGAAAATAATTTGTTCTCTTAAAAACTTAAACAGTTTCTAAAATTATTTTTCATTTATTTATCTCAAAAAATATTTCATCATTTTATTATTTGGATTTATTTGATTGATATTATTCATTAGGTGGTCCATATTTTGATAAATTATGTTATTGTGCATTAAATTTTCCTGTACAACTAAACTCTTCGAGTTTTAAATATATTATTCAAAATTTTCCTTCTCTTAAAAAGAGATTATTTTATTTATAATTTTCTTATCATAGAAATAGCTTCAAACTTTTTATTGAGTTTTGTTTACTAATATAGATACATGAAATTGAAACTGCATATTTTTTAAGCATTCCTAAGGAACTATACCATATTATAAATTTAATATTTAAAATAATACGTAAGAAAAAAGTAGATTTTATGTCTGAAATTGAACACTTCACCTATCGAAGAAAGAAAATAATATGTATATCATAAAGAAAACATGATCTATTTTTTTTTTTTTTTACTACATACACTTTTATTTATTAAGATTTAATTGCCTTTAATTGGATATTCATATCGCATTTTGTTGGTATCCTTCTATTGAGCCTTCTCATCATTTACATCATTGGCCTCATCATTATTCTTCTTAGTTTTTTTTTTTTTTTAACTTTTAATTTTTTAACAATATTAAATATATAAATATATTGGCTTTACAAATTCATCTTAGGCAATTTTAACTTTATATATTCATTTACTTTAATTTTGATATTATAATTAAATAATAAATCAACGAAAAATTGAAATAAAAATATTCTCTATACATATTCATCTTGGGCAGTTTAATTTTAATTGTTGATAGACACATTCAAATACATAGCCAACATTGTATTTTGATATAAATTCAAAATTTCACTTCCAAAATAACTAAGTATTATGTCAAAAAAAAAAAAAAAAGTCAAACAAAAACTAAAAGAGGGAGAGAGAAGACATGTGACAGAAAACTTAAAAAATCAACATACTACCAAATTGTATTAATCTAAAATATTATATTATAAAAAATACAATAATTCATCAACCTAATGTAAAGTTGTAAAAAAGAATATATACATATATATATATAAAGAGAGAGAGAGAAAGAGAGAGAGTAATCACCTTTTTCGGGAGAGGAATAAAAAATATAGTCATAAGTCAAACACCAAATTATCCAAGCCAGAATATATAATAGAATAACATTATATTCTAGTAAACTATATTTATATGCAATAAAATAACATTTAACAATTATAGAAAAGAGAAAAAGATAATAACTTAAAAACCCAAAACTAAATTGCAACCCAAAGTAAAACTCTAAAGAACACATAAATACATCAATTTAAAGTAGAGATACAAAAAATAAAAAATTCACATAAAAATAAAACATGAGTGAGAAAGAGAGTAATAACCCTTTTTATGTGAGAAAATATGTATAGAATGGGATAGAGAATATCATATTTATAGTAATAGAACGGAGATAAGAAGAGTCATAATAAAAGAAAGAAGAAAAGATAGCCGAAGAGTGACATTAAAATTAAGAGTAGTGGAGAGATGAAAAGGTAAAAGAAAACTTATGTTTGGAAGTAATGGAGAGAAATGAGAAATAGGTAAATGATGTGGCCGCTAATGTGACTCAACAAGAGCGTAGCAACAATAAATACAACGCTTCAACTTTTAAATATATATATATATATATATATATATAGATGTATCTATAATAAATAGAGGGAAAAAGAGAACTACAAAATTTGAATCATTTTCATGTTTGATATGTATGGAGGAATTGATCCAGTGATGTTACAACTCCTCAGCATCCTGAAAAGTAAATAAACCTTAGGTAAGCAAGACTACTATAAATTTTGTATTGTTCCAAACTCATTGCATTTTAGTATTTTACAATAAAAGACTGACTTACAATCTATACATGAGCGTCATGCTACTTAAGTTTGGAAATTTTGATCCCTCTCCAACTAAGTCACTGATCCTTCTGCATAGAGTTGCATCATCAATAAGTGCTAGTTTGTCATATTAAAAATCACATGAACCTATATCATAGGGATTATGCAACTCAAGAACTGTTATCTTAGAGGGCTGTACTCACAGCTCGGTTAAATTACTCAAGATAGAAATGCTGGAAGGAATGGGCCCCTTAAAACCACTAGCTTGGATCTCTCTGTTAACAACTCAATTCAATTGGATTTGGATCACACCTGAAACCTTATTTAAAGATTTATATTTAAAAAATCAAGGAAAAAGGCACACACAATTTCTGAAGCTGTTTCCAACTTCGAAAAAAGTCTGGCATTCTTCCAGTGAAGTTGTTACTGCTAATTCTCCTGCATATGTCCCAAAACATAAACATTATTGAACAAAATACAAACAAGAAGAATGCTATAGTCACCAAAATGACTAAGATTTTTTCAAGGAAATTCTAAAAGTACTATCAGCCACAGAAAATGTATCAACCACTTACAATTCCGTTAATTTGGTCAAATTAGTAAGCGCAACTGGCAACTCTCCTGAGAAATTGTTAGCACTAAGAATGCTACATTCACCAAAAGGAAAGTTGAGGTTATTTCATGTGTTCAGAATTAAGAAAATCAATGACAATTAAAAGTGACAAATCAAACTTTATTTAAAAAATTAAGAAAAAGAAAACAAAGAAACACTCACAGATTCTCCAAGTTAACCAACTTTCCAAGCTCAAGGGGAACCATTCCAGAAAACAGATTGTTCTCTATGCCCCTAAGTATATAATATATTCTTAAATATTAAAGCCGGTTACACCAAGTGGAAGTATGACATAATTTACTGTCTATATGACAAGTAATGATAGAAATACTACAAATTTTACTACATAGAGCTTACAAATTAATGTGTCATCAATTACCAAAAACCAATTCAAACATTCATTCATTAGTGGTTGAAGTCCACTTATCAACTTTCATTGTCATATTACTTTGTAAGCTTTATGTTGTTAAATTGGTAGTAGCTCTAGCATTTTTCCCCTATATTATTGGTGAGAAAGAAAGAGACAATAAGAGCATACAGAAATGTAAGTGTGGTAATGTTTCCCAAGAAGCTTGGAAGTGGTCCTGATAAGTTGTTCATAGAGAGAGACCTGTAGCAAATTCAATTAATTAAATAAGAATGAGCATTTAATGGCTAACCTTAGACCATTAACAGTTTGTTGGCCTTTTTAATTCAATTCAATTCAATTAACATGAACTGAGGAGTGACTTACAGAAATTCCAACTGTGTAGAAGCCCATTCGTGGGGTATGTTACCACTGAGGTAGTTAAGAGTGAGATGACTACAATCAAGAGGAAATTGTGCAATCAGGTGGTTAAATCAATTTTTGGAAGTGCTTATTAGTCAAACAAATAATGGTTACTCTTCTTACAGGAGCTTCAGGTATGGTAGCTTCACCAGAGCTCGTGGAAGCACACCGTCAAGGTCCTGCCCTTGAAGAACCCTATGTGACAAGGATATATATACTGTTGAATATTTACATGTAATAATTTTTTTTTTTTTTTTTTGAATAAAAAAGCCCCACCAAATGCAGGTCGTGCGCTACACACGACTCAAACCGAGACGCTAAGGTGAGGGGGACAAACCAACGAAGTGCTTGACCACTAAACTCCCACCCGAGGTCTCATGTAGTCCAAATTGTTGATATATATATATATATATATATATACACTAATAAATTTTTGGGAGAAGATTCTCTATGGTCTAATTCACTCAAACTTCTATTTAGATGTAAAATAGCTGGCATTTAAAAATCAAATAAATATCATGTGTTTTACATCCAACTAAAAATTTGAGGAAATTTGAAGATTTAATTTTAAAATAAAATATCTATGTATTATATAAATTCTATTCAGTCAACGAGCTATACAAGAAGACCCAATATACACACACTATGCAATTTGTTCTTTCGGTTGATTAGCGAATGAAAGTTTACGTATAGTCCAATGACATGGCATACACGATCAGGGTAGGAGCAATTGCAGAAGAGAGAATTGTTGTACAGTGGCCTCTGATGGAGCGTGAGCTCGTCAGTCAATGTGGTCGGATGAAGCCAACCTGCAGCCTCCTGGAAGGGTCACCGGTGTGGTGCCTGCCACCACGCCTCCGATGCCAAAGTTAGTATGCAAAGAAATCTCAGAGAAATTGGAGAATGCAAGAAATAATAGTTCTCTCTTAGTGTGTTCGTGTATGTACCTTGTTCTTGATAATGAGAGGGCTTTATATGCATACCTTCATGGCTTCTAGCCGTTGGAGTAGTTATGGAGGTCTTAATGCTCCTCCTCGTAACGTCTGGTCTGGTTGTAATGTGACTTTAATGTGCTACAACGGCTCATACAGTTGGCTCTATAACCGTTCTTAACTTAATTGTGCTGTAATGAATGTATTGTGTTTTCCTCGTCAGTGACGTGGGCATAAGATATGCTCATCCGAGCATGCCTTCGTCTGTCTTGTCTAGCATCGTCACTGAAAGACTTCACTGTCACGATGTCACTGGATTCGTCATTCCTATCAGCCTCGAATCCAATTTTGGCGTTAACCAACTTGGCTCATTTCTGCATGGGTCCACACTGAAATTCCAGTCTTTCTTTCCCAATTGTAGACCTATTTCACCAAGGGCTTTCACTGCATGATGAATCAAACTTAATCAATTTCCTTTTTACCTTTTTTGTTGGCTTTAGATTTTCTAATATAGTCCATAGCATTAAAATTCCTTAACCAAGTAATAAATTCAAATAATGTAATATTATGCTCATAAAAATCAAAATCTTCAATGTTTTTCAAGGTCTTTTCTTCTCCCACGTTTTCTTTTGAGCTATGAGAAATTGAATCAGCGGTTGTGCTTTTCATTGGCCCAACTGACTATGGGTACCTTAACTGTCTGTGTAAAATACTAAAATGGTTAGGCTAATGAGGTGGCACTTTAGTTTATTAATGCCTTAATTTCAAAATAATAGCTTTTGTTGAGTTTGTATTGTTCTTTGTTTCAATAAAAGCTTTCCATATTATCAAAAATAAATAAATAAATTCCAAGGTGTGCACTGCTAGCTGCGGAATGAATTAAATAAATAAAAAGAGCTGAAATACATTAAAATCTAATACGTAATCACTTGATAGGGATTAAAAGCAACCATTTTAATTGACCATTTTAAATTATTTGCAGTAAAAGTGATCGTTTTAAGTTTGTTAAAAACTAAAAATAATCACTTTAATTTTTAAGGATGAAAATCTCACTCATAAACTAAAATTTAGAAACCAAAAATATATTTGTGGGGGGAAGAAAAAGAAGATATTAAGAATTAAGATCCCAATATTCAAAATTTTTTAAAGGTATTTTCAATTTTCTTCTCCCACAATTTCTTTTGAACTATGATAAATAGAATCATTGGTTGGGCTTTTCCGTTGGCCCACTGATCTTGATTACCCTAGACGTCTATCTATGTAAAATGGTTGGGCTAACGAGGTGACACATGGAAAGGAGCCATGGTTCAAACAAAGTTCTACGGCTGCACACGCGTTATTAGTTTTTTCTTTTCTTTCTTTCTTTCTTTCTTTTTCTTTTTTTCTTTCTCTTTTTTTTTTTTTTTTTGGGATGATGCACACCCGTTAGAGCATAGTGTCCGGAGATGCAAAAAAAAACAAAACAAAAACAAAAACTTATTTTGCATCTTCAAATATTATTTTATCTATTTTACTGATTTATTTTACAACTTACCCTATATTCAGTTTTTATTTTATATACAACCTAATAAAATAATATAAACTAACTAATAAAATAATATAAAGTACTATTTTCTCTCTTTTTCCTCCCACTCACTTTTTTTCTTCATATCCAATCACAAGATTAAACTAATAAAATAATATAAAGTACTATTCATAAGTTGCAATTTTTTTTAAGTTTACGAACCCAAATGAAGTGGGTTTTGGGTGGCAAGGGTTGTAAAATAGCAACTGGATGGTGTTTACACTCCCCAATGCTAGTGTTCTTAGTTTAGTGGGTTATGTTGTTAGAATTTTAGGGTCTATTTGGAATCCACTTGTTTTGCTGAAACTGAAATTTTTTTGCTGAAAATACTGTAGATAAAGATAAAAATTAGCTGAAATAGTACAGTAAAACCCATGAATAGTACCAAAAAGTGCAGTGGGGGCCATGAATAGTAGTAAAAATAAGCTGATTAGTAAAATAAGCTAACTTTTTAAGATAGAGCCAAACTTACACTTAAAGTCTGACTACTCATATTAGTTAATGTATAATAGTACAAGAGGGTAAATTTTGCAAATATAACCCTAAAAGTCACTCATATTAGTGCATATAAACTTGTGAAAAAAAAAATGTGAGTTATAATAATCGGATAAATATACAGATTACTATTTACATGTAAATATATATTTTAATATTTCTATACTTGTATACACACAAAGAGAGATGATTTGAGAGAATAATAAAAAATTGATAAAGAAATAATATTTTAATAAAATACTGTGGGGCCGGAGAATTTGGCAGCCCAGTGGCCCACATTACACCAAGCCCAAGGCCCATGCCAAGGAGAAGGAAGCCCAATGCCCTCGGCAGGACCATGGGAGGGGGAAGTAACGGCTACCATAGGCAGCCCTCCAGGACATCTAAGGAGAAAGATCAGGTACAACACATCAGCCGTGGAAGAACGGCCGAGGAGCAAAACTAGGATTGAACTGTCACTTCCACATTAAATGAGCATGACTGATGTTCAGGCAGCATTAATGGGGAAATGACCCCTGAGAAGTGCTGCCTCAGTTACTGCAACTCATTGGGAGTTTTGGTAAGGTGGCTGATGGGACGGGTTGTCAGAAAGAGGCATGGATGATCAACAAGTGGAGGAAAGGGATCGTAGGAGGAGGACTATATAAGGGGAAGAAGCAGATCAAAGAGGGGGGTCGGAAGAAAAAGAAGAACTATCACCAAGCTCCTCAGACTGGGCCGAGGACAACTTTTGAGGATAACTCTGGTTCGTTTATGTTGAGTGGTGGCGAACGCTGCATTGGGCGTTGCCCGCTTGCTAGGGCCTAGTTCTTGAACCCGTTCTCTACAAATTCATTGTATTGGGCTAGCTGGGCTTGAGTCCACTCACTCAACATTAGAAGTGCTCAAACCTAGTCCCTACAATTGGCATCGTTTGTGGGAAGAACTTGTGCGCTAGCAAGTGCAGAAGGCAATTGTTCCTACGATGCTAACTTACGAAAAGTTAGGCAGTTTTTCGTCACTGCCAACGGCACCGATTCCGGATCCCATAAAAAAAAAAAAACAACAAACAACGACGCATTTGCTCAAGAAACGATTATTGCAGAAAAATAAAAGATTCAGAGAAAAAAGCAAATGAATATTATAGCCTTTTTATTAAACAAAAAGAAATGTACATTATACAAACAGAGGCTTAGACGGGCTTGTTCTAAAGCCAACTATACAAACAGAGGCCCAGACGGGCTTGTTCAGAAGCTAACCCTAGAAAGGAAGGCTGAGGCAGACTTGTTTTAAGGCTACCAACAACCCCCGGGCTGGTATGGATGGTACCGGCGAGGAGAGAGGAGCAGAGGCGAAAGTGCCTGGCGGCCCCATCCCATGATGTTCCTTGATGCTCTCCCAGCCTCATGATAATTAAACATTGGAGGCGGCAACACCCGGGCATCGAACGTGATGTAATCTTGCGAACCTCCATCAGCGGGTAAGTTGGGCGCGAGTCACTACCAGCTTGAAGGGCAGGCAGGGGTGCGCACCGGAGAAAAATATGACGTTCTTCATAGACCTCCCTCCTAACTGCCAGATACGCTACCACAGGGATGACGCCCAAGCCTTGCCACGCTGGATGTCTGACGCGAATTGCAACTGCTACGGCCCTCGATCGAGGGAGGAGGACCTTTGGCTTGCTTGCCCTGGCCCTCATCTAGAGCCGTCCCATTCCCCCAAGCCCTGATCACAATCCTGGCAAGGTTATTGAAGGGGCCTAGAGGGTTGGAGGATCATGTTTCCTGTTTAACTAAGGGGTTTGTGAAGTGTGGAAGGACGATTCTCCCAGAAAGCCTTATATAGAGGACGAAGGTTGGTGGGAATTGGTCCACACAAAATTCGAAAGAAGAATTATCAGCGACATTAATCCTGACCAAATTCCAAAGAGGCCACCAACCGCTGTATCTGCATTGATCCACGAAGATATTAATGAGGGCGCGCCTCGCACACCGAAGCGTCAGGCACGCAACTCGAACAGTCAAAAGACGCCTCGTAATCAAAGGTGGTGAAAAATTAGAGCGAAGGAGGGGCTACTGTCACACATGAGGGTAGAAATCCAAGCCACCCCTGCCCAGGTCAATGCTGGGCCAAGGGCCTAGTCTGAGGAATACCCCATTTCCGGCGAGGCAAGGCCGAGACCGTTATCACTCTAGAAGCGAACATTCCAACATTGAGGACAAGTTCCTTCACCCCGAGCAGAGACGACGAAGCGTTAGACTGAACCAAGGTCTTGCATGGTCCTCGGACTCAAGTCTATGGGGAAACTAACCACTTCAAGGAGAACCTGAATACTAGACTAAACCAAGGTCTTACATGGTCCCCGAACTCAAACCTATAGGGAAACTAATTACTTACAGAAGACCATAAGCGTTAGACTGAACCAAGGTCTTGCATGGTCCTCAGACTCAAGCCTATGGGTAAACTAACCACTTCAAGGAGAACCTGGGTACTAGACTGAACTAAGGTCTTGCATGGTCCTCGGACTCAAACCTATGGGGAAACTAGTTACTTACAGAAGAGCATAAGCGTTAGACTGAACCAAGGTCTTACACGGTCCTCAGACTCAAGCCTATGGGGAAACTAACCACTTCAAGGAGAACCTGGGTACTAGACTGAACCAAGGTCTTGCATGGTCCTCGGACTCAAACCTATGGGGAAACTAGTTACTTACAGAAGAACATAAGTGTTAGACTGAACCAAGGTCTTGCATGGTCCTCGGACTCAAGCCTATGGGGAAACTAACCACTTCAAGGAGAACCTGGGTACTAGACTGAACCAAGGTCTTGCATGGTCCTCGGACTCAAACTTATGGGGTAACTAGTTACTTACAGAAGAACATAAGCGTTAAACTGAACCAAGGTCTTGCATGGTCCTCGGACTCAAGCCTATGGGGAAACTAACCACATCAAGGAGAACCTAGGTACTAGACTGATCCAAGGTCTTGCATAGTCCTCGGACTCAAGCTTATGGGGAAACTAACCACTTCAAGGAGAACCTGGGTACTAAACTGAACCAAGGTCTTGCATGGTCCTCGGACTCAAACCTATGGGGAAACTAGCTACTTACAGAAGAAAATAAACGTTAGACTGAACCAAGGTCTTGCATGGTCCTCGGACTCAAGCCTATGGGGAAACTAACCACTTCAAGGAGAACCTGGGTACTAGACTGAACCAAGGTCTTGCATGGTCCTCGGACTCAAACCTATGGGGAAACTAGTTACTTACAGAAGAACATAAGCGTTAGACTGAACCAAGGTCTTGCATGGTCCTCGGACTCAAGCCTATGGGGAAACTAACCACTTCAAGGAGAACCTGGGTACTAGACTGAACCAAGGTCTTGCATGGTCCTCGGACTCAAACCTGTGGGGAAACTAGCTATTCAGAGAAGAACCTAAGGGTTCGGCAGCACCAGGGTCTCGCACAGCCCTCAGACTCGGGTCCCTGGAAAGACTGGCTACGTTCAGTAAAGGAGCAAACAAACACAAGCCCATGAGCATCACTTAAAGCATTCAGAGGCACATTGAACCTAACCCTTTAGCACAGTCAGCAACTAATGGCTTTCCAAAGCATTTTTTACTGTTTACAGTAACTAATTCATGTGATGTAGAACCAATATTGTAAAGTTGTTCCCTCAGTATTTAATTTAGCAAGAATAGGTCGTGGTATCAAGGCGGTTCAATTATCGACCAAGGTCCGAGTAGGAACTATTGCTAGGGGCTTTACGTTTTTCGGTTGCCAATTTAGAATGAAAAACATGCCGAGTTTCTGAGATTGTGAAGCTTATAATTGAAGCACAGATTATATAAGTAGCCAAACTCATCACAATGGAAATAAACACCAAGTAAAAAAAAAAAAAAGATTCATGCATTCAACTTGAAAATAGCGTTACAGTATTTTAAACTAAAACAAAATGTACAAGTAGTAAATTAAGGCAAAGAGGAGGGAAGACTAGAACGACACAAGTCAACAAAGCAGGGTGGCCCGACGAGATGGCCTACTTCTTCAACTTGATAGACAACTTGTCCTTGAGGGTCTGCCGAGAAGCTTTGTCTAACGCCTTGGGATCTTGGCTCGGAGGTGCAACTTCGGAGGACTCCTTCTCGGCAGGAGGAGCCTGGGAGTAAGCAGGGGTGGCCTGGGAGTCAGCAGGATGCTTCATTACGTCCTGGGGCGTAGCTGGGTTACTGACTTCCTCTTTCCCCAACGCCCCTTGATGCCCAGTTTCCTTAGCAGGCTTGTCAGTTGACACTGGATCATTGGTAGCACTGGCCTGGCCTTCGTCCGTCACTCTAGAGGCGGTGCCAGCTTCAAGGTCAGCGGAGGCAGCCTCGCGGATGGCGGGGGGATAATACACCGTCTCGGCCTTCCTAAGCTCAGACGAGGCCTCAAACCCAACTTGGTTGAGGGCCTCATCCTAGGTCTGGGAGTAGTAGCGTCTGCACACCTCGGGCACTTGAGCCTTGAGACTAGCCTCGGTCTTAGCCACTCCCTCAGCAAAGGCCTCCTCCTCCGCTTGCTCTTTAGAGCTCTCAGCATCTGTCCTCGCAAACTCAGCCAATTCCTTAGCCCTCGAGGCCTCGTCCCTAGCGTACTCGGTAACGCCTTTGGCCCACTCTGCCTCAGCCAGTTTCTTCTTTAAGTCAGCGATATGCTCCTTATCGACCTGCAGCTGACCCTCAACCTCCCGCAGGCACCCTGTCTGGTCCTCGGCCTGTTTCTTAACGCCAGCTAGATCAGATGCCGCGCTGTCTCTGGCCCTCGTCATCTCCGCCAGGTCTTCCCTCGCCTTCTTAAGATCGGCCTCAGATTTCTTAAGGGTATTCGCGGCATCCAAGTACTTGTCACGCTCCTGATCCAGGGCTCTACCCTGGTTGTCGACCTCCTCTTCCAGCCTAAAGGTGGCCTGGACAGCCTACCAATCAAAACGAGTACACCATAAGTCAGGAACTAAGGAATAAAATTCCAACAAAAGCACAAGTGTCAAAAGTCTTACCATACCCAGGTACCTCTTGAGGTTATGGGAAATTTCTTGCCTCCTCATGCCCCCCAGCTCGGCCATGTCGACGGGGAGAAGTAGGGACCTCTCCAGGGCATTGGCCACGCGAGCGCCCTCTCCCCCTCGAAAGTCCCTGAGGGTGGCGTCGTCCATCAAAGGCTTCCCATGAAGCATGGCGGCAGGCAGCCAGGCTTAGGGCTCGGACTGCTGAATGACCTCTTTTCCCCTGTCCTGACAGTCAATCCTCAGTTGCTTAGAAGGTCAGCGGGCTTCATCTTCCTCTTGGGAGGAACGAGATCTCCCCCCATCCACTGGGTCTTTGCCTTTGGAAGGCCTCTTCCTCTTCGGATCGGTGGACTCGGGCCGAGGGTCCGAGGTCGGCAGAGTGGAAGATGGCTTAGTCTGCACGGGCAAAGACTTAGGTGGGGGAGGAGGAAGCTTGGGTAGGGGAGAAGGAGGCTTGGATTGTGACTTCCCGGCGCGTCCTTCCCCAGTTGGCCCTTAAATAGGTCGAACAGGCTGGTTTGGGGTTGTCTCTTGAAACCCATCTCGTCTTGAGTACCAATCCTTGGTGGCCGAAGGTCTGCTTCGGATAAATGAGGATCGCCCAAGTCACCAGAGGGATCCTCGGATAGATGTACTTGGTCGAATGCACCAAATTCGTCCTCGGACGAACCCAGATCAACTACTTCTCCCTCTTTTTCCAAACTTCCTCCCTCGGCCTCCGCAGCTCGATGGGACGAGGAAGAGCCTGCCAACGGGACGCCTTCGGGGATGGAAGATCCTTCAGAAAATGAGAACCCGTGCTCCACCACGGTGATTTGGCGGAGTCTAGGGTCCTTGGCTATGATCACGTGTCTGGGAGTCGAGAACGACTTCTGGAGTGGCTTATACCCAAGGATCTTGTGGGCGGCCCTAACTTGGTTGTCAGCCTCGTTCACAAAGATCTCCGCTCTGAGAACCTTTTCCAAGTCTTCCTTGTTGACTAAATGGAAGTGCCACTCGAAGGCGTGTGGATCTGCAAAAGAAAAGCTAGTCCCTGTTAGCAACCAAGCAATGCAAACGATGAAAACAAAGCAGATCAGCCTCCCCGTATTTCGAGTACCCTACCTGGCTCTCCCTCTACTGTTGGGCAGTGAAGGCCGTCGTGCCACTCCCCCAACACGATGAGGAAATCCTTATTCAACCCCTTGCTAGACTCAGGGAGACACTGGATGAGCCTAACTCTATCATCCCTCGTCTTCATGTAGTAGGACTTACCCGTTAAGTGCTGGAGATTGTAGCACCAATTCACGTCGTGATGGGTTAACCTCAACCCCATCTTCTCGTTCAAGGCATCCACGCAACCCAGGATCCTAAACACGTTAATGGCGCACTGGGTAGGGGCTAATCGGAAATGCCTAAGATAGCCCCTCATCACTGACCCCATAGGGATCCTCATACCACCTTCAAGGAAGGCGATTATGGGAATCACTACCTCACCAACCTCCCTCCTAATATACCAATCCCCTTCCTCGCAGTACCTCAGACCCACGTTACCGGGTATCCTATGAGTGGCGATGAATTCCTCCATCGCCTCCTCAGACTCAACCAATTTCTTAAACCTACCCATCCTGAAAGACGGCTAAAAGACTCCGGAAAGGGAAAAGTATAAGATGGAGTAAGGAGAAAACTTACGGAAATAAGGGAATGCGCTCCGACCCAGGCTTTTTAGGCTGCGAAGAGACGCGAATTGGGCTGAAGACTTGACCGGATTCGGGGTGTGTGCATAAGAACCCTTGAATGCAGAAGTGAAGAGGCAAACCGGTTCAAATGGGTATTTATACCCCCAATTAAAGACAACTGTGCAAGGCTTCCCGCCCATAATGGCGAAAGATCCACACCGTTGGATTACCATCACACCGTTGAACGTGGGGAGTATGGAGCCGCCAAAATTTAATACGGGTGCGTACCGCATATCGAAGCGCCAGAAACGTGCGTTAGACAGATGAAAAGACTTCAAGCTCTGACTTGTGGCCAGACTAGACAAGCCATGGTTTAGACCCGAGGACATCAAAATCCTCCTCCCCGTCTGAGGAGCCGGATAGCAGGATTTTGAGGGGCTATTGTGGGGCCGGAGAATTTGGCAACCCAGTGGCCCACTTTACACCAAGCCCAAGGCCCATGCCGAGGAGGAGGAAGCCCAGTGCCCTCGCCGAGGACAGCCATGTCCTCGGCAAAGCAGGACCATGGGAGGGGGAAGTAACGGCTACCATAGGCGGCCCTCTAGGGCATCTAAGGAGAAAGACCAAGTACAACACATCGGCCGTGGAAGGGTGGCCGAGGAGCAAAGCCAGGATTGAATTGTCACTTCCACATTAAATGCGCACGACTGATGTTCAGGCAGCATTAATGGGGAAGTGACCCCTGAGCAGTGCTACCTCGGTTGCTGCAACTCACTGGGAGTTCTGGTAAGGTGGCTAATGGGACGGGTTGTCAGAAGGAAGCATAGATGATCAACAAGTGGAGGAAATGGATTGTAGGAGGAGGACTATATAAGGGGAAGAGGCAGATCAAAGAAGGGGGGGGGGGGGGTTCTTAAGAAAAAGAAGGACGATCACCAAGCTCCTCAGACTGGGCCAAGGACAAACTTTTGAGGATAACTTCTGTTCGTCTATGTTGAATGGTGGCGAACGCTGCATTGGGCATTACCCGCTTGCTAGGGCCTAGTTCTTGAAACCGCTCTCTACAAATTCATTGTATTGGACTAGCTGGGCTTGAGTCCACTCACTCAACAGTAAAAGTGCTCAAACCTAGTCCCTACAAATACAGTATAGAATAAGTAATCTAATGTAACTGTTTTGAAAAGTGGTTGTGTAAAATAAATAAAAAATAGATTCTTATTCTAAAATAGACATAAATTTTTGCACATGCTCATGCGAATGTTCTAATATCTTAAAATATCAATCATAGTAAACTTGATCAATAAATATGATTTATAATGAGATATCTTTAAAAAAAAAAAATAGTACAAATAGGTGATAAAATGCTAAATTTTTTAGCATCCCAAATATGAATACTCTTATCCACAAAAGATTTGAAAATCAAGCAAAAGTAAAATCACACATGCAGCATGTAGAAGACAAATTAATTATCACCGTCCATGCCAAAGTTGGTCATGAATCCTACAACATAAACCATAATTTTTGTTGTTATATATAGATAAAGTTTTTTTCCCCTTCTTTCCTCACATAAAAGTAGCAAGACTGTGGTTCAATAACTGAAGGAAAGATTTGAATCCCGTTCCCGTTCTACAGTTAATTAGCTAGTGCACAAGAGAGTGAGATTGAGAATAAAAAAAATAAAATTTCAATCTTAACCTTAGGTGAGAAAAATTAAAAATATATAGATAGAATTATAGAAAGCAGAGGGAAGAATGTCCTGACCTTCATCACCAGGAGTTGACCCTGGCCCAGGTTGTGCTGCAAAGCACATAAGTAACAAGAACACCATAAAGCTAATGTAAGGAAGAACAAGCCTTGCCATTATTGTTTGCTCTGCCGACTACCTATTCCACGATCGAGCTATACTTGCAAATTTTTTTTTTTTTTGGAGAAAAAGCTATACTTGCAAATTAAGTGCAGAAAGTCTGATATACCATATATATATATATATATATTCTTGTTGAATGCTAACGGTCCCCTACAATTTAAAGAGTAGGGCCCTTAACATTCAATAATTTTTGTTTTTGCTTTTGAATCTTCAAATGTTTGCACCACGTCCCATTCCAAAGCCGGGCTGGTTGAACAATAGATGCAGTAGATGTAATCGCCTAAGGCTCCCAAATAAAAAAAGGCCCCTACTTGTAAACAGTGCACACAACTTGATAGACAAGACTGCATAGTGCCATGTGCACTGTGCAGTCTTGTCCACAAACCCCAACACATCACAAGGCCTAAGCTAAGCTGGCCCCCACAACGCCTCACACTAATTAATAAGTTATCACATTTTTTTTTAATGCAAACTCTTACTTTGTTAATTATTATAAATTATCACACTAATTAATAATTTGATGTATATTATATCAACTCATTTGTATTATAGTGATCCTAATTTATTGAACCATGTAATAAATTAATTTTTATTTATGCAGATTTAGACCTTAAAGTTTAAAAAAGAATCCACTTAAAATTTTCGCCTAAGGCACCCAAAATTGTTAAGCTGGCCATGTTTCCTAAGACATAAAAGAGGGATTCCTTCATATTACAAAACCAACGATTTTTCTAGGTTTGTCATGTGCCTTTTCATTTGACGTTTAACTTGTTAGGAACTAATTGACTATTTTAAATTATTTGGAGTAAAAGTGATTGCTTTAAGTTTGTTAAAAACTAAAAATAATCACTTTAATTTTTAGGGTCGAAAATCTCGCTCATAAACTAAAATTTAGAAACCAAAAACATATTTGTGGGGAAGAAAAAGAAGATATTAAGAATTAAGATCCCAATATTCAAAATTGTTTAAAGGTATGTTCAAGTTTCTTCTCCCACAATTTCTTTTGAACTATGATAAATAGAATCATTGGTTGGGCTTTTCCATTGGCCTACTGACCTTGATTACCCTAGACGTCTAACTATGTAAAATGGATGGGCTAATGAGGTGACGCATGGAAAGGAGCCATGGTTGGCTGCACAGTGCACACGCGTTATTTTAGTTTTTTCTTTTTCTTTTTGAAGATGCACACACGTTAGTTTAGCGGGTTATGTTGTTGTAATTTTAAAGTCTGACTACTCATATTAGTTAAATGTATAACAGCACGAGTATAAGTGCTTTTAGGATGTAGGAGACAAATAGGGGCGGAGCTATTCTTGGAAGTATATATATAATATATTATTTTTAGCAATTTGTTTCAATAAAATTGCACTTTGCCCCCCTTAACAATATTATTGATATTTTTAAATGCTATAAAAAAAAATATTAGCCCAATAACAAAAATTAAGCCTAAACAACACTCCAAAACAAACACAAGAAAATATATATATATTTCAAAACCGGTTCTAATTATATATATACCTAGCCTAGGAGTAGATACACCCAACTTACCTCACACATATAATAAAAGGGAAAAAAGAAGGGGATTTCTAAGCCATTCAAAAAAAAAAAAAAAAAAAAAGAAGGAAAACCTAACTTACGGCTGAACACAAAGGAGAGGAATTCGGCAGCCAGCGGCAAAAGCAAAGGTATCCCTCTCAAGTCTCATCTCATATTGAATCCTTGTTTAGGATGACTTACTTTTAATAATGTGTTGACACTATGACTTGTAAAGAAAACTTAAAAGAGAGCACAGAGCAACTAAGCAACTAGCGCAGAGAGTCAGCCAGTCAAGGACGCTAGGGCCTGGGAGCCTGGGCTGGGACAGAGATACCTGAGACTTAAAGACAAAATATACTAGAGAGAAAGAGGTAAAAATCTGATCCAAGACCCATCTTTGTCTTTAGCATTCTTTTATAAATGAAAAAGTTGCATCTGATAAGTGACAAACTCACAAACACAACACCACATGCAACCCATTGATGTTTTGTAATTTTTTGTTTTTTTGTAGTTTTGTCTTTAGAAATAGTGAATAGCATGCGATGATTTGTGATATTTTTTTTTTTGTAGTTTTGTCTTTAGTGTTTTTGTCTATTAGTTAGTGTCTTTTAAAACATTAAAGTTGGATAAATAATTAAAGAGAATATTTGTAACTTTAAAATTTATTGGTTAGTTGTTGAATGTTTGTGTGCATTGTATTTGTCTATTGTGTGTAATGATTGTAGATTATTGACCATATAATAACATAATAATTTCAAATTATATTTTATTTGTAGATTATGAAAAAGTCAACTACCATATTTGATTTTTTCAAAAGAAAAATTTGAAATGATTTAGAAGCTAATACTAGTGGTGTAACATTGCCAACCACTAATGTTGAGGAAAATCTTGATGTTTCAATTGAGGAAAATCTCGATGTCCCAATTGAGGAAAATCCTGATAAACCTGTTGAGGAAAATCTTGATGTCCCTATTGAGCAAAATTCTCAAACAAAATTTCAAAAGGTTGATATGAGTTCGTTGCAATTAGAACTTGATTCTAGATTGCGTAGACAAATATATACTTATCATGTTGATCAAAGAGATGAGATCCGGCGATGTTACATTAAGTTGAGTCCATACCAGCCTCGTTTTAAAAAATTTTTAAAATCTGAGAAGGGTTGAAGCTTTCAAGGTTCTTGGTATGAAGATGATCGCTTTAAGTCATGGCTTGAATATTCTCTTAAAAAAGATGCCGCTTTTTGTCTGCCATGCTTTCTCTTTCATAAGCCAACTGGGCATGACAGACAAAATGCATTCACAATTAACGGATTTAAGAGTTGGAAGAAAGTTAGAAATGGTAAAAGTTGTTCTTTTAGTCTTCATATGGGGAGAGATCTTAACTCCACTCATAGAATTGCCCATAAAGCGTGTCTAGATTTGATGAACCAGTCTCAACACATAGACAGGGTAGTGAGCAATTTCACTTCAGAACAAATTGCAAATAATTGAGTACGATTGAAGGCTTCAATTGATGTTGTTCGACATCTTGCCTTGCAAGCTATTGCTTTTAGAGGTCGAGATGAAAGCTCTACCTCAACCAATAGGGGAAACTTTCTTACGACATTGGATTTGATGGTGGGCTATAATAATAATATTGTTGAAATGATGGCAAAAGCTCCAAAAAATGCCACCTACACATCACCTCAGATTCAAAAAGAAATTCTACATGTTATTTCAACCAAAGTGAAGAAGGCAATTAGGGAAGAAATTGGTGATGCAAAGTTTTGCATATTGGTTGATGAAGCTCGTGATGAGTCCATGAAAGAGCAAATGGCTATGGTTTTAAGATATGTTGATGCAAATGGCTTTGTGTGAGAACGATTTTATGGGATTGTTTATGTTGTTGACACTACAGCAGTAACCCTTAAAAAGGAGATATATGATTTGTTCTCTAATTATTGCTTATATATCCAAAACATTCGGGGGCAAGGATATGATGGTGCAAGCAACATGCGGGGTGAGTGGAATGGATTACAAGCTTTGATTTTGAATGATTGTCCATATGCTTACTGCATTCATTGTTTTGCACATCGCTTACAATTGGCATTAGTAGGAGCATCAAAAGCAGTTGTCCCTCTTAATAGATTTTTCACTAAATTGATTTTGGCTATCAATAATATTCGTGCTTCATGCAAACGTATTAAGCAATTAAAAATTGCTAGAGCTTCTGATATTGCATATTTGATTGATATTGAAGAGCTTGAGACTGGGAAAGGACTTAATCAGATGGTCACTTTACAGTGACCTGGAGATACTTGTTGGGGTTTGCATTATAAATCGGTTTCTAACTTGATAAAGTTGTTTAGTCCAACATGTGAAGTTCTACTGAAAATTATGGATGAAGGAAATTCTTCACAAAAAGTAGAAGCAGAGTCCGCTTATGAGGTATTAATTTCATTTGAATTTGTCTTCATCTTGCTTTTTGTTAATGAAACTATGGGGATCACGGATAAACTTTCTCAAGCTTTACAAAACCAATCGCAAGACATTTTAAATGCTATGCATTTAGTTTCATCCACTAAAAAACTTATTCAACAATTTAGAGATGAGAAATGGGATGACTTACTAACTACTGTGATATCATTTTGTAAGGAACGTGGTTTAGATGTCCCTAATATGAATGCTTGTTATGTTGCAAGATTTCGTCGATCTCGTCATCAATAAGAGGACTTTAGAAATGAGCATTATTATAAAGTAGATATTTTTAATGCAGGAATAGATTCTCAATTACAGGAACTAAATCATTGGTTTAGTGAGCATGCCATGGAGTTACGCTTAGCTCAGCTCTAGACCCTCGAGAGGCATATGAATCTTTTCGAGTCAATGATATTTGTTCATTGGTAGATAATTTTTATCCAATAGACTTCACAGATGATGAAAAGAATGATTTGAAAAAGGAACTCAATCTTTATAAGTATGATGTAGTTCAGCATTCAGGGTTCAAGAATTTGAAAAATATTTCTGAATTGTGCCTGTGGGGCCAGAATAAGCCAAGCAACCCCAGCCCACTTCAGATTAGGCCTAGAGGCCCACGCCAAGGACGCGTCCATGGTCCGAGGACGAAAGTGTAGAGCCCAGGGCCCAAGGAGCATTGTCGAGGATGGTTACATCCTCGGGAGACCGAGGTCAGAAAGTGGGCAAACAGCATGCCCTTAAAGGGAACCTCCCTAAAGCATCCAAGGAGCAAATAACAAGAACCAAGCACCAGACATTGAAGCATGGTGGAGGAGCAAATCCCAGGTGAACTGTCACCTCCACATTAAATGCCCCCAACTAACGCCCTGGCCGCATTTAATGAGGATAGGACCTCTAAACAATGCCGTCTTGGGCGTTGCAACCCATTGGAGGTATGGGAATGCGGCTGATGGGACAGACTCTCAAATGGAAACCGGGTTGATCAACAAATGTAGGGCTAGGATCAACTGAGAGAGAAGTATATAATGTAAAAAGTCCCTCTTGAGAAGGGGACGGACGGAAAACCAGAGAAAAGATAATACTGTAGCAGTGTATTCTCTCTCAACCATTGTAACCTTACTTGAAAGAAATAAGAACAACTCCAACCTCTGTAAGACCCGTCCGAGGAGTCCTATTGTGCACTCCGACCCACCTTTAACTTAGCACAACCCATATTTAGGTTACTAGCATTCACGTACAACCATGCATGGCCGTTGCATTCTTTACTAGGGCCTAGCTCTTGAACCCATACTCTATAAATTTATTGGAGGGTTAGCTGGGCTTGGGTCCACTCTCTCAATCCGTAGAGAGCGCTCGAAACTGGTCCCTACAATTGGCGCCGTCTGTGGGGAGAGCTTGTGCGTTAGTAAGGACAACAGTCAAACATGGTAGGATCAGGCCCTCACCAAAGAACTCCCAATCGACCTGAACCGGCGAAGTCACGGCCTCAGGGTCACTATGGCGACCCCGGGGGCGGTCAGAACGACAACAGACGATTTCGAGAAGGAAGCGTGCGTACTTCAACGGCGAGCAAAAGCCAGGGGGACGGGCACGTTCCCCAGAAGCGCGACGATGGCCAGGCCACGCGATCGGAAGAGGCCCATAGCCACGCCTCCCGGAGAAAGGATGATAAGGTGGCCATGCAGCGCGAGATAGACAATCTGAAGAGGAAGCTACGCTGTGCGCAGCGGAGACAGTCCGAGCTCAGCCCTGACCTGCCCTCCGACGACGAGAGCGATGATGAATACAGGCAGAGGTCAACAACACCCCCCAGCGAGACTTTCTCCCACGAGGAGGAGCGCTACCAGAGGCGTAGGCGTGCCAACCCAACCCCTAGGGGCTTAGGAGGCAACGCCATGAGCAAGGCGCTGGATCAGCTCTCCAGGTCGCCCTTCACGCGTCGTATAGAAGAGGCAGAGCTTCCTCGGCGGTTCCAGCAGCCAACCTTCATTGCTTACAATGGCAAGACGGACCCCGTGGAGCACGTGAGCCAGTTCAACCAGAGGATGGCTGTCCACTCCAAGAATGAGGCGCTGATGTGCAAAGTCTTCCCATCCAGCTTGGGACCTGTGGCGATGAGGTGGTTCAACGGTCTAAGGACGAATTCCATAGACTCGTACAGACAGCTGACCTAGGCCTTTGGTTCCCGCTTTGTCACGAACAGCAGGCCTCCTTGGCCCATGAGTGCATTGCTGTCCTTATCTATGCGTGACGGGGAGACCCTCAAGGCTTATTCGGACAAGTACTGGGAGATCTACAACGAGCTCAACGGCAAGTATGACGCCGTCGCCATTAGTACATTCCAGAATGGGCTACCAATGGGGCACGACCTGAGGAAGTCCCTGACCGGAACGCCCGTCACCAGCGTGCGGCAGCTGATGGATCGGATCGACACGTACAAGCGGGTGGAGGAAGATATGCTGCAAGGCAAAGGCAAGGAGAAGGTTATCCCTCAGGAGAGGAGGGATTTTAGGTCGGACAGGTACAACAACGCCCGTCCGAGGAGGGATTTCGGTGGGCATTCCGGGGCGACCAATGCCCAAACTGTCGGTGCAGTATTCCGAGAACCCGTGCACAAGGTTCTGGAAAGGATAAAGAACGAGCCATACTTCAGATGGCCGGCTAAGATGATGGGGGAGCCTGGTAGGCGCAACCAGGATTGTTACTGCTAATACCACTAGGACCACGGACATGCCACGGAGGATTGCAGGAACCTCTGGAACCACCTGGACCAACTAGTCCAGGATGGAAGGCTGAAGCACCTTCTGCACCATTCCAGCGACCAGCGGGGCCGAGCCTACCAAGAGCCTCGGAGGGACGCCGCCATGGGGCAACCCACCGGGACGATCAATATAATCCTGGCCGCGCCAGGAAGAACAGGCACACCCCCTTTGCGAGTGTTGTCTGTGGCCCAATTGCCCGCCGAGGACTCTCGGACGGGGCCAAAGAGGTCCAGGAGGAATCCTCCCCCAGCCCTGAGTTTCTCGGAGGAGGACAAGATTGGGACCATCCAACCACACGAGGACGCCCTAATCGTCACCCTCAGAATAGGGGGCTATGACGTGAAAAGGGTGATGGTGGACGGTGGCGGCGCAGCCGAGGTCATGTGTTCAGACCTTTACAAGGGGCTGGGGCTAAAACAGGAAGACCTCACACCTTATAGCTCCCCCCTAATGAGCTTCGACGGGAAGCTCGTCATCCCAAAGGGCATGATCAGACTGCCCGTACAGACAGGCCCAGTGGTGGTGGAGGAAAACTTTATCGTGGTGGACACATACTTCCCTTACACGGCCATAGTAGGAAGGCCCTGGCTACACGCCCTGGATGGCGTAGCCTCCACCTTGCACCAGAAGGTGAAATTCCCATCAGGGGACCAGGTTCTGGAGATCCGAGGTTGCCAATCCACGGCTAGGCAGTGCACGGTGGCTGCCATATCCTATCGGATTGATGCACAATCCTCAGCCTCAGCCGAGGAAAATTCATAGCAGTCAAAGACCCAGGTGGCGCCTCCGGATGCACCTGCCGAGGATGCTAAATGCGAAAACCTGGAGAAGGTGGTAATTGGCGATGATCCGGAGAAGTTCTTCCAGGTCGGAACGTAGCTGCCTCCACAGGAGAAGGAGGAGTTGCTTGAGTTCCTCAAGAGGAACCTTGACATGCTTGCATGGGACCCCTGCGACGCCCCTGGGATTGATCCATCCTTCATCTGTCATCACCTTAACGTCAACCCATCTGCGATCCCCAAGCAGCAGCCACCTCGGCGCCCATCGAAGGAGCACGCTGATGCGATTAGGGAAGAGGTCAATAAGCTTAAGCACTCGGGGGCTATCAAGGAGATCTTTTACCCCAAATGGTTGGCCAACACTGTGGTGGTCAAGAAGAAAAGTGGGAAGTGGAGGGTTTGTGTAGACTTCACAGACCTGAACAAAGCATGCCCAAAAGACCCCTTCCCAATGCCACGAATAGACCAGCTAGTAGATGCGACTGCAGGCCATCCTCGGATGAGCTTCCTAGACGCCTTTCAGGGTTATCATCAAATCCCACTAGCCTTGGAGGACCAAGAGAAGACAGCCTTTGTGACACCCATAGGGAACTACCACTACAAGGTCATGCCCTTTGGCCTGAAAAACGCCGGATCCACCTACCAGAGGATGATGATGAGAATGTTTGAGTCGATGTTAGGCAAGAGCATCGAGGTCTATGTTGACGATATGGTGGTGAAGAGCAAGCTGGTGTCCGAGCACTTGGAGGGCCTCGGCCGCACATTTGGCGTCCTGAGAGAGCATAAGCTCCGCCTTAATGCCTCAAAATGCTCGTTCGGCGTAAGCTCTGGCAAATTCTTGGGGTACATGATCACCCACCGTGGGATCGAAGTCAACCCTGACCAGATCAAGGCAGTTGTCCTAACCCAGTTGCCCTTGAAGGCTGTACTCCGGGCCGCTGATTACACAGGTAGAGTCGCGAAGTGGAACACAATTCTGGGGGCTTTTGACGTCAAGTACATGCCCCGGACTTCCATAAAAGGCCAGGTTCTGGCAGACTTGATGGCCGAGTTCGCCGAACCAGTCGTAGAAGTGACAGCCGAGGATAAGAGCCGTGGTGAGAAATCAGTTGGGGCAATCTCCATCCCACAGTCACCATGTTGGAAAGTATATGTGGATGGCGCGGCAAACCAAAGGGGGTCTGGAGTGGGGCTGGTCCTAGTATCCCCTGAAGACCATGTCATTGAGAAATCCCTGAGGCTCAGATTCACGGCCACAAACAACGAGGCCGAGTATGAGGCATTACTGCAAGGGATGATCATGGTGCAAAAGATGGGAGGAAAGTCGATAGAGATGTTCTCAGACTCCAGATTGGTGGTAGGGCAGGTGAAGGGGGAGATGGAAGCCAGGGATTCGAGAATGCAAGAATACCTTAGCCAAGTCAAGTGCTTGCAGTTGGAGTTTCGCCCCTTCAGCTTGTCCCATATTCCTAGGAATGGGAACAGTCATGCCGATTCACTTGCCACACTTGCCACATCCTCGGCAGGGGCTCTACCTCGGATCATACTTGTGGAGCACCTGGAGAGGGCAAGTGAAGTGCCAAAGGGAGTAATCCCCGTCCATCAAGTTGTGATGGGTCCCAGCTGGATGGACCCCATAGTGAGATTCCTCAAAGATGACGTCCTACCTGAGGAGAGGTCAGAGGCAGAAAAGATACGAAGAAAAGCTCCTCGGTTCTGGTTGTCCGAGGATCACAAGCTATACAGGCAGTCCTACTCTGGGCCATACCTTCTATGTGTCCACCCCGAAACGTCAGAATCCTTGCTCGAAGAGCTGCACGAAGGAATTTGTGGGAGCCATACAGGGGGGAGATCCCTGGCTCACCGAGCCGTCACTCAAGGATACTGGTGGCCGGGAATGCAGCAAGAGGCCCAGGAGTATGTCAAGAAGTGTGACCAATGCCAAAGGTTCGCCCCAAACATCCATCAGCCAGGAGGGGTCCTCAATCCATTATCCAGTCCATGGCCATTCGCCCAATGGGGCTTGGACATTGTGGGACCTTTCCCCAAGGCACCAGGGAACAAGAGGTATCTGTTAGTGGCCACAGACTACTTCACCAAGTGGGTCGAGGCCGAGCCACTAGCCAACATCAGGGATGTAGACGTGAAGAAATTCCTTTGGAGGAATATAGTTACACGGTTCGGGGTCCCTCATACCCTCATCTCGGATAATGGTCTCCAGTTCGATAGCAAAGCCTTCAGGAGGTACTGTTGTGAACTTGGGATCACAAATAGGTACTCAATGCCAGCCTACCCTCAGGGGAACGGACAGGCCGAGGCTGTCAACAAGGTCATCGTCAACGGGCTCAAGAAGAGACTGGATGATGCCAAGGGGAGATGGGTAGAAGAACTGCCCCACGTCCTCTGGACGTACCGGACTACGCCCCGGCGCTCAACGGGGGAAACACCTTTTGCCATGACTTATGGTGCGGAGGCAGTGATCCCCCTGGAAACCAACTTCCCGACACTAAGGACGAGCTCCTTCACTCCAGGCAGCAATGATGAACTGCTGGGGCGGAGCCTGGACATGGTAGACGAACGAAGAGAGCAAGCAATGATCCAGCTGGCCCACTACCAGCAAAAGCTCAAGCAGGGATATGACACCAATGTAAAGCTCAGACCACTAGCACCGGGAGACCTGGTGCTGAGAAAAGTCGTAGGAGCTGCCAAGAACCCTTCTTGGGGAAAGCTCGGACCCAACTGGGAGGGCCCCTACCGAATCACCTCAGTGGCAGGGATAGGAGCATACTATTTAGAAGATTTAGATGACAAACCTGTACCTCGTCCATGGAATGTAAATAACCTGAAAAGGTATTACTATTAATAAAGAAGTCCTTTTTAATTCAGATGTTCTGCCTGTCATTATTACACGTCTCGCGTCCCAACGCCACTCATATCTGGGTGCTAGACAGAACCTAGGTCTTGCATGGTTCAAGGACTCAAGCCTATGGGAAAACTAGTTACTTACAGCCAATTGAAGGCAGCAATTGTACCTAGGTCTTGCATGGTCCTCGGACTCAAGCCTATGGGGAGCTAGCCACTTATCTTGAAGGCAGCAACTGTACCTAGGTCTTGCATGGTCCTCGGACTCAAGCCTATGGGGAGCTAGCCACTTATCTTGAAGGCAGCAACTGTACCTAGGTCTTGCATGGTCCAAGGACTCAAGCCTATGGGGAGCTAGCCACTTATCTTGAAGGCAGCAACTGTACCTAGGTCTTGCATGGTCCTCGGACCCAAGCCTATGGGAAGCTAGCCACTTATCTTGAAGGCAGCAACTGTACCTAGGTCTTGCATGGTCCAAGGACTCAAGCCTATGGGGAGCTAGCCACTTATCTTGAAGGCAGCAACTGTACCTAGGTCTTGCATGGTCCTCGGACCCAAGCCTATGGGGAGCTAGCCACTTATCTTGAAGGCAGCAACTGTACCTAGGTCTTGCATGGTCCAAGGACTCAAGCCTACGGGGAGCTAGCCACTTATCTTGAAGGCAGCAACTGTACCTAGGTCTTGCATGGTCCAAGGACTCAAGCCTATGGGGAGCTAGCCACTTATCTTGAAGGCAGCAACTGTACCTAGGTCTTGCATGGTCCTCGGACTCAAGCCTATGGGGAGCTAACCACTTATATCTGGGTGCTAGACAGAACCTAGGTCTTGCATGGTCCAAGGACTCAAACCTATGGGGAAACTAGTTACTTACAGCCAAACTCAAGTGCCAAGCATGACCAAGGCTCTGTATGGTCCTCGGACTCAGGCCTGTGGGAACACTATTTACCTCAAGAAGCTAAGTATCAAGCAGGACCAAGGCTCTGCATGGTCCTCGGACTCAGGCCTATGGGGAAGTTAACTACATTGAAAAAACACTAAGTGTCTACTCGAAGAAACTCTATCTGGTCCTTAGGAAACGAAAAGTGCATCAGAGCATACATGCCCTCTCATTATAATAACTGATGCCACGATGGGCCGAGATGCAATTGAAGCTAAAATCGTGCAAGTAAAGGAAAAGAAGATAATGTGCAAATAAACAAACAGCCACAACAAACAGAAAAGGAAATAAAACTCTCATTTCATTAAGTTCAAGGGAATTACACCAAGGAAGTCACACTACAAATAAAGAAAAAGGGAAGAAAAAAGATGCAAAAATGAAGTGCAACGAGCAGAGGCGCCAAGGAGCCTAGTCCTTCCATTTAGTTGCCCGCTTCGGTGGGTGGCTGGCCCACAGCTGCCTCAGGGTCCTCTGAGCCCTGACCGAGGGGGATGGCCTGCAGAGGCACGGCAAGAATAGCTGCCCCCTCGGCGGAAGAAACCTGGGCATCGAGGGAAGGCTTTGCAGCCTGCTGAGGCGCATCCTCGTTTGAGCCATCACTCAATTCAACCACCAATGAAGGATTACTCCCTTGGACTGGCTCATCAGTAACCCCAGCATCCGAGGCCCCCTCACCCGGAGTGGCAGCAGTTTCCGCAGCAGCCTCCTCGGCCTCAGAGCCATCTGGGGCAGCCTCGCAGATAACAGGAGGGTAGTACACGTTCTCCTCCTTCCACAAGTCAGAAGAGGCCTTCACCTCAGCCTGTCTGAGGGCTTCACTCCAAGTTTCGGAGCAGTAGCGCCTACATACCCCAGGGACTTGGGATTTATAGGCAGCTGCTGTCTCAGTTGCCCCGACAGTGTAGGCTGCCTCCTCAGCTTCCTGCTTGGTGGCCCAGGCTTCCTCCCTGCCCTGCTCTGCCTCAAACTTGGCCCTCTCGGCCTCCCCTTTGGCCCATTCAGCCACCCTTTTGGCCTCCTCAGCATCGGCCACTTTTTTCGCCAAGCCAGCTATCTGCTCCTCAGCAAGCTTCAGCAGCTTCTCTGCCTCACCCAGACGCTTTGTCTGAGTTTCGGCCTGCTTTTGGGCACCCTCCAGGCCTGACATTGCGCTGTTCCTAGCCTGGGTCATGGCCTTCAGCTCCTCCCTGGCCTTGGCAAGGTCCTCCTTGGACGTCTTGAGGGTCCGAGTAGCCTCCAAGCGCTTGTCGCGCTCTAAGTCCATGGCCTTTCCATGTTCATTGGCCGCCTCTTCCAGCCTGAAAGTGGCCTGTACAGCCTGCCAAACGAAACAGATAAGTTATAATTAGCCGAGCTCAGAAAAGAAAGGAAAGCAGAAAAAACACAAGTGTTAAGGGTCTTACCATCCCCAAGTATCGCTTGAGGCAGAGGAAAATGTCCCTACTCCTCATGGTCCCCAGCTCCGCCATGTCTGCGGGAAGGAGCAGGCATCTTTCCACAGCGTCAGCCACATACGCGCCTTCGCCATCCTTAAAATCCCTGAGGGAGGAGTCATCCCTCAAAGGTGCCCCGCGGAGCATTGGGGCGAGGAGCCAGGCCTGGACCTCGGGCGGGGGAACGACCTGTTTATCCTGCATTGAGGAGCCTATCCTCAGTTGCTTCGATGGCCGCCGAGTGCCATCGCCCTCCCGCGTGGGCCCAGATTTGTCCTCAAGGGTCCTCTTGCCCTTGTCCTTCTTTTGCTTAGGGTCAGCAGGCTCGTGCCTAGACGGCGGGCTCGCCTGAGGCGGAGGAGGAGGAGGCCTGGACTGTGTTGAGGCTGACCTGGTTTGAGCAGGACGAGCCTTTGAAGGAGGAGGAGGAGGAGGAGGAGGAAGCTTCGGTTTGGACTTCCCCGGCTGACCTTCGATTAGGTCGAGTAGGGTGGGTTGGGTTTTCTTCTTGTAGCCCATCTCAAGCCAAGAAGATGTATCCGACGCTAAAAAGTCTGCCTCGGTTAGACGAGGATCACCCAAGTCTCCAGAAGGGTCCTCGGACTGATGGAGTTGCTCGAAAACGCTAAAATCGTCCTCGGCAGGACCAAAATCTGCAGCGTCCCCTTCCCTCTCTAAGTCCTCTTCCGCGGCCTCTGGGAATGTATGGGAAGACGAAGGGACTGCTACTGTGACACCTTCTGAAGTGGAGGGATCCTCGGGAAACTCGAACCCGTCCTCGGTCACTTTTATTTTCTGCAGCCGAGGATCCTTTGCTTTGATCACGCACTTTGGGGCCGCGAATGACTTTTGAAGTGGAGTTTACCCCAAAATCTTGTGCGCGACTCTGACTTGGTGGTCTGCCTCGTTCTCAAAATCCGCAGACCTGAGCACCTTCTGCAAGTCCTCCCTATTGATCAAGCTGAAGTGGCGCGCAAAAGAGTGCGGATCTGCAAAGAGAAAACACATCCATGGTTAGAAACCAAACAGTACAAAAAGAAATAATGCAGAAAAGAAGTCAGAATCTTTGAATCCCCTCCTATTCCCACTGCCCCACCTGGTGTCCCCTCTGTCGTCGGGTAGTGAAGGCCATCGTGCCACGCTCCAGACACGATGAGGAAATCCTCGTTCATCCCCTTGTTGGACTCGGGGAGGCACTGGATAAGCCGGACCCTGTCATCCCTCGTCCTCATGTAGTAGGACTTGTTCTTCAGATGTTGAAGATTGTAGCAGTAATTCACATCATGATGGGTCAGCCTTAGACCCATCTTCTCATTAAGGGCATCCACACTGCCCAGAATTCTGAACATGTTGGAGGCGCATTGGGTGGGAGTTAACCGAAAGTATGTAAGGTAACCCTTCATCACCGGCCCCATGGGGATCCTCATCCCCCCTTCAAGGAAGGCGATGATGGGAATCACCACCTTGCCCACCTGCTTCCGAAGGTGCCATTCCCCCTCCTCACAATACCTTAAGCCCACGTTGGCCGGTATCTTGTAATCGGCGATGAATTTCTCCATTGCCTCCTCAGAGCCAACATACTTCTTAAGTCTACCCATCCCAAATGACGCCTAAGAGAACTAAAAGAGGAGCGAATGAAAGAGAAGGACGAGTGGAGAGGAAAAAAGCTCAGAGAGGGATAGAGTGACTTACAGAAACGAGGAGGAGCTTCTCGGACTGGCTTTTTATGCTGGAGATGGAGGTGGAGATTTGGCTGGACTCTGAATGGAGGTGCAAGAGCTCTTGATTGTAAATGTAGAAGGAAGGAGCGGTTCAAATGGGTATTTATACCCTAGATGGAAGAGCCGCGCGAGTTTTCCCGCCCATAAATGCTAGACGCATCCCCACCGTTAGATTGTCATCTGCCCGTTGAACGTGGGGAGCATAAAGCCGCCCGAATTTAATGCAGGACACGTTACGCGCACCGAAGCGCCAATAACGCACCTTGGGCAGGTGAAAAGGCTCCAACGCTGACGAGGGACAAGACTCGATTGGACACGGAGCATGTCTGAGGATATCAAAATCCTCCTTTCCGCCCGAGGATGCGGACAGCAAGATTTTGAGGGGCTATTGTGGGGCCAGAATAAGCCAAGCAACCCCAGCCCACTTCAGACTAGGCCCAGAGGCCCACGCCGAGGACGCGTCCATGGTCCGAGGACGAAAGTGTAGAGCCCAGGGCCCAAGGAGCATTGCCGAGGATGGTTACATCCTCGGGAGACCGAGGTCAGAAAGTGGGCAAACAGCATGCCCTTAAGGGGAACCTCCCCAAGCATCCAAGAAGCAAATAGCAAGAACCAAGCACCGGACATTGAGGCATGGTGGAGGAGCAAGTCCCTGGTGAACTGTCACCTCCACATTAAATGTCCTCAACTAACGCCCTGGCCGCATTAATGAGGATAGGACCTCTGAACAGTGCCGTCTTGGGCGCTACAACCCACAGGAGGGATGGGAATGCGGCTGATGGGACAGGCTCTCAAGTGGAAGCCGGGTTGATCAACAAATGTAGGGTTAGGATCAATTGAGAGAGAGGTATATAATGTAAAAAGTCCCTCTTGAGAGGGGGACGGAGGAAAAACCAGAGAAAAAGATAATACTGTAGCTGTGTATTCTCTCTCAACCATTGTAACATTTCTTGAAAGAAATAAGAACAACTTCAACCTCTGTCAGACCCGTCCGAGGAGTCCTATTGTTCACTCCGACCCACCTTTAACTTAGCACAACCCATATTTAGGTTACTAGCATTCACGTACAACCATGCATGGCCGTTGCATTCTTTACTAGGGCCTAGCTCTTGAACCCATACTCTATAAATTTATTGGAGGGATAGCTGGGCTTGGGTCCACTCTCTCAACCCGTAGAGAGCGCTCGAAATCGGTCCTTACAGTGCCAATGGATGGTGAGAACTAGAAAATCAGAATACTATCCACTTATTTATAGAGTGGTCAAGCTTGCGCTTACTCTTCCCGTTTCTATTGCAACTACAAAGCGAGCATTTTTAGCTATGAATGTCATCAAAACTGACCTTCGCAACAAAATGGAAGATGAGTTTTTGTCAGACGCTATGATGTTATTCATTGAAAGGGACATTGCTGCGACAATTAGTACGGATTCAATCATAGATGATTTTGAAGATTTAAAAAGATGACGAGTTCCATTTTCATAAATAACTACATTGTAATATCTTAAAAAACAATAATTTTGTGTATTTTTCTTTGGTGATGGTTTATTAAATGAATGTTTATTTGGAGTTTCAATTTTTTTTTTTGTTTATACTTCTGCCCCCCCTAACTCCAAGTCCTGGCTCTATCCCTAAGGACAAAGGTAGGGTTTAAGTTTCTAGAAGGAAACTTCACACACATTTATACTTAGATTAAGTTTAAGTAAAATTTCTATCTTATATAAAAAAAAAAAAAAAATTTAAAAAGTCTAATTACTCATTAGTTAATGTATAATAGCACAAGGGGTAAATTTTACAAATATAACCCTAAAAATCACTCACATCAATTTATGTAAACTTGTGAAAAAAGAATTTGTGAGTTATAATAATAGGGTAAATATACTGGATACTATTCACATGTAAATATATTTTTTAATATTTCTTTACTTGTGTACAGAGAGAGAGAGAGATGATTTCAGAGAATAATAAAAAATTGATAAAGAAATAACATTTTAATAAAATGTAGTGTGGAATAAATAATCTAATGTAACTATTTTTGAAAAGTAGTTGTGTAAGATAAAATAAAAAATAGATTCTTATTCTAAAATAGACATGAATTGCACGTGCTAATGCAAATGTTCTAATATCCTAAAATATCAATCATGGTAAACTTGATCAATAAATATGATTTATAATGGGATATCTTTAAAAAAATAGTAGTACAAATAGGTGATAAAATGCTAATACATTCTGGTTTTAACTCGTTCAATGTTCCCAAAAAAAAAAAAAAAAAAACTCGTTCAATGTTCCAAAAAGTTTGACAAAAGTATTTATGTATGATATGAGTTTTATTAGTAAGTACAAACAAAATAAAATTTTAAATTAGCTAATTAGCAAAAAGGACATACCTAATTTAATTAAATTTTTTTATAGAAGATTAAATCTAATTTAATCAAAGTTTATCTAATATTGGGTTGATTTATCCAAATTAAACAAATATATATTGGAATAAATATAAAGAATATGATTTTTCAAAAGTTTAGATAACAATACTAGAAGAGAGAAAAAGAAAAAAAAATTTAAAGGCTCCTTTAAATAAAATTTAATTTATAGTCTCCTCTAGATTTTTTTTTTTTTTTTTTTTTAAGTCCACTACATTTATAGAAATGATTTAATAATTAATCGCTTTCCTCTAAAATAGGCATAAATTTTTGCATGTACTAATGTGAATGCTCTAATATTTTAAAATATCATTAGCAGTAAAATTGATCAAGAAATATGATTTATAATGAAATATCTTTTTTTAAAAAAATCTAAAAATGGGTGATAAAAATACTAATACATGTTTTTCTCAAAAAAAAAAAAAAAAAAAAAAATACTAATACATGCTAGTTTTTAACTCGTTCGATGTACCAAAAAATTTGACAAAAATTATTTATATACAATACAAGTTTTATTAGTAAGTACTAATAAAATAAAATTTTGAATTAATTATTAGAGTTACATCAAATGTAACTTGAACCCATATATATATATATATATATATATATATATATAAATTATTAATGCATCATTTTTTTTTTCTTATTACTCTTATAGCATAAGTAGCTTATTAAACCATATTATATTCAAGATATATGTTTCTAAGAATAGATATATAAATCTATTCTTTAAGACATTTTCTTCTCTCCCCGTGTGTGTGTTAAAAATACTTAGTATTCTAAAAAAAAAAAAAAAAAAAAGATACATAAATCTCTTTGGTTAAAACCTTCTTAGTGATCCAAAAAATAGAAAACCTTCTTTATTTTCCAAAAACCAAATCTTTTTTTCTTAATAATAAATATTTGTGTTTGGAGAATTAGATATATAGACACTATATATATATATATATATTTTTTTTTTTTCGTTTTTTAAAGATAGTACAATTGTAGATTTCGTGTTAAGGAGTTATGTTTTTTTCTTTTCTTTTTTTTTTCTTTTTTTCTCCATATATGAAAATAAATTTTTTTTTTAGAATAAAAATAACTTTTTCTTTAGTTTTTCTTATTAGTGTGAATATTTTTTTATATGAGAAAATAGTATATATTATATTATGGACCACACTTAACAAAAGCAAAACTCGAAAATCAAATGTAGATATTATAGTTGTGCACTGTAGCTCAAATGCTAAAGCAAAATCATCTTCTTTTTTTTTTTTTTTTTTGTCCTCTCATTAAAATAATGTTTCTTTTTCTTTCCTTTTTATTTATTTATTTTTCTCTTCCTGTTCCACTCATTCTCTTCAGTTCACAAACACAGTCTCACCCTCTCCCCTTCAATTTTTTCTCTCTTCCTCCACTCTCGCCAACCAAGCCCCATTCCTCCATCTCCCCTGCCCGACTCTGACCTATCTTTCTTCCTCCACTAGCCATCGACCCAAGTCCCAAGTCGAACCATTTCTGCCTCCATCGTCAACCCATGCCCCAAACCCCAAGTTGAACCAAGCACGATTAATTACCACGCTGCCAAGTTTGTGGTGGGTTTTGGGTTCGTCTGGTTGGGTAGTTTGAATCAGTGGTTTTAGTGGTGATGTGGGTTTGTGTTGATTGTGTGGTGTGGGTTTTGGCTATGGCAATGGCAATGGTTGGGTTGGTGGTTTGTTGATTGGGTTGTTGTAGTGGGTTATCGATCGGTTTGCAATATGGGGTTGTTGGGTTTTTCATGGTTGTTATTGTGGCTACGTGGTGGTTTCTATGACTATAGTGGTGGTTGTGGCTGTTGTTTATTGTAATGGATATATTACTTTATTGTATTGTTTATATTATTTTAATGTGTTGAATGCTAAAATAAAACCATTGATGTTGGATGTTTTCTATTTTGTAAAGTGAGGTGGTAAATAGATAAAGTAAGTTTTTGAGGAGCTAAAAGCTAAAAATTTTAGCTCCACCAATATTGCAAATGCTCTTAGATCATCTTAATCTAGAATAACGTTCTAAGGAAGCAATATATTATTTCTTCAATTCTCATCTATGAGCCTTTTTAGGAGCTTCAACGTCTAAAGTTTCAACATTTGAAATATTAAATGGTAACTCTTGAACTTTGAGCACTTTTTATCTTAAACTAGCATGTAAGTCATGCAAACGCATGGATGCATTTAAAATTAAACACAATTTTTATTATAAAAATATAAATAATTTGTCAAATTATAATTAAAAAAAATAGCATGTAACACATGCATACGTATAGATACATTTAAAATTAAACACAATTTTTATCATAAAAATATAAATAATTAGTCAAATTAATTTATTTTTTATTAAGTAAATGTAATTAGTCACATATTAAAATTCTTACCTATATTTAATACTGCTTATGATCATTTTTTTTCTTCTGATTTTTAATAAGATAAAACATGTGGTGATCTTTGTTATGCGGTGATTTTTATTGAGTATATGTGATTGGTTTTTTTAAAATTTTATAGTTCATTAATGTTAGATTCTTAGTATTTTGCACTTATTAATGTACTTAGCACAAAGATTAAAAAAAACTTAAGTAGATAATTATGATATGGTCATCACATAAATTTAGACACATGACATAAAATTATATTCTAATTTCAAATTTTAATTTAGACACATGGCACAAAATTATATTCTAATTCTAATTTAACTTTCTCTAAGTTTTACCTATTATTTAGGTTTTTGTACAGAGTAGATATATTGATATACAAACAGTCACAACCATAAAAGAGAGACACAGATACAATACGGACAAAGAAAGAGAGTTCTACAGAGAGCAAGAGAGAAAGAGAGCGAGAGAAAGAGATACAGATGCTGATTTATCTGTGGATAGAGTTGGCGCAAGTCACCGAGTGGAGGCTGGAAGCAGTTCATGGTGGTGCTGTAAGGGTTTTTTTTTTTTTCTTTTTTTTTCTTTAAATGGCATATTTATGTTAAAACAATAAAGCTAGTTTTTTGTCTTCTTATTTTTTATTATTATTTTTTTTCCTTTTGGGATATTGTTGATTTGAGAATTTGTTAATTGTTGTTTTCTAAATTTTTTTTCAAAGAGAATAAACTGAACCAATAATATATTTTACTTTCTCAAAATCTAGGAGGTGCCAGTAAGTATAATTTATTGTTAATTGCAAAAAAAAGAAAAAAAAAAAGGAATTTATGAGTACTATTAATAGGAAATTTTAAAAAGTCAGGGCCCCTCTATCTCTGCCTCGGCTCTCTTTGATACTTGATACCATATTATAAAAGATAAAACATAACTTTGGTACTGCGTTAGAAAATGCGAGACATAGTTATAATACATCATAGTAATAAAGAATATGAAAAAACATGAATAAGAAAATATAGTAAAATCAGAAAACTTTTTTTGATGAACAGTAAAATATAAAACTATGACTAATTAATACAAATAATTAAATAAATATCTTGGATATGATCTTATATATTGTTTTTGCTTGCTCCTAATGTTGCCCATATTTAACTTCTGCTAAATGCATAGATGTCCATTTTTCCACCAGTTTGAAATAGAATGAATTGAAGTGATATGAAGAAATATATATGGGGAAATTGCAATTTACCCACCTGTGGTTTGGCCTGTTTTAATAATGTCCACCCGTGGTTTGAAATTTGTCACTTAATCCACCTAAGGTGGCCTCCGTTAGACCCCCGTTACCCATCTCTGTCCTTTCCGTTAGAAATTCTCATTTACTATATAAACCGAAAATTAGAACCCAATTAGAACACAATTAGAACCCTAAAGGACTGAGCTCTCTCCCTCTCCCTACCTTCGAACCCTCAAAAATCCCTTTATCCTTAATCCCTTTCCCTCTGTACTCCGATTGCCAAAGTGAAATCCCTCCCCGAACACTTGCAAGCAAGGAGGAGTGCTGAAGTTTGAGTTTTCATTTGTATCAGGTATGAAATGACTTTCTAGGGTTTGCCATTGTTGTGTTTATTCTTTTTCAATGTGCAACGATTGATGAAGGTGATTCGGATTAAAGTTTTTTTGTCATAAAATTAGTGGTTTACCATTGTTCGGTTTACCATTAGTGTGTTTGTTCTTTTATAGTTGACATTGATGACCATGGTCCCTAGGAATATTTTGGTTAGATGCATCTTTAGGTTGTTTGTGGTCCCATGGAGACAAATTGTTTAGTTGGTTGTGTTTCTTGTCTCTGACCTCACGTTACTTGGTGTTTGGTGTGCAACTGAAATTATTTTGCTTTTGTCATTGGTGCTCTTTATGCATGTGTTGGTTATGTATTTAATTACTGTTGTTTGTGCATGTGTTTTAAACCCTGCAGATGGCTGCTGAAATTTGTTTTGATTTTACTATTCACCATAGTGGGAATTTTGAGTGGAACCCTGGTTTAGAGTATGTAGGTGGTAAGGTATCTACAATGGCTAATGTTGATCCAGATCTACTAAGTCATTTTGAGATACAAGACATTTGTGCTGAGGCTTGGGGACCCATTAATAGTAGGATTTATTATTTAATACCTAGTGGTGACTTAGAGCCAGGGTTAAGGTTAATTACTTCAGATGAGAATGTGACCTACATATGTGAACTACATGCTGAATGGCCAACAAATGAAATCACACTTTATGTAGAACCTGAAGTTGAACCAATTGCTATTGAAAAACCTATAGCTGAACCAGATCAACCAATTACAGTAGACCAGTCATGGGAAATGAATGATGAAGATGATGATACTGATGATGATCCTGATTGTGAGGAGGTGACCAATACTGTTAGGGAGTCTGTGGTTGACCAAAATGATGTTAGTGAAGAACTGTTGAGGGTTTAAGGGATGGCAGTGTTGGTGGAGCTGTGCATGTGGATGACCATGCTATCCATGGACAAACTGTTGGTAGTGAAGATGTTCATGTGGATGAACCTGATTGGTTAGAGGAAGGGTATGAAGGACCAGATTATTCTGATGACATATTTGGTGCTAAGAACAATGAGGTGCCCAATATGAGGGAGCATCAAAGAGATAGTGAAAATGTAAATGAGGGAAATGGTGTGAGAGAGCAAGTTACAGATAATGGGAAGAGACCAGAAGCTGTTGCCAGTGATCAAGCTGCTGCCAGTGATCAAGCTGGTGATAATAATGATTGGGCTGAAAAAGCCCTTGATGATGATGATGATGACGCTAGGAGCATAGACAGTTCAGAGGATGAGGATGAGAGGGTGACATATCCAGAGTTTAATGAGAACACTGGCATGAGTAACCCTCAGTTATGCAAGAGTATGAAGTTCCCAAATATTAAGGTGTTTAGGGATGCCTTGAGGGAATATGCAGTGAGAAAGTCTGTGGACATTAAGTTCAAGCTTAATGAGAAGACCAAAGTTTCTGTCTACTGCAAGTATGCCTGTGGTTGGAGGGTATACGCATCACAAATTGCAGGGGAGTTAACCTTCCAGATAAAAACCATAGTTCCAACTTGTACATGTGGGAGGACATTCAAGCATAGCCAGGTCACTTCTACATATGTGGCTAGGAAATACTTGGAGGATTTCAACAAAAACCCTGATTAGGCAGTTTCTGGTGTGAAGCATCGAGTCATGCAGGATGTAAATGTTGACTTGAGCATAAATCAGGTGTACAGAGCTAAGAGGAAAGCTAGAGAGTTCATACTAGGCGATGAGAGGTTGTAGTATGGGAAGCCTAGGGACTATGCAGAGATGGTAAGAGTAACTAATGTGGGGAGTAAAGTGATCCTGCAAACTGAGATTACTGAGCCTAACACACAACCCAAGTTCAAGAGGATGTATGTGAGATACAATGCACAGAAAGTTGGATTCTTGGGGGGGTGCAGGCCACTTGTAGGATTAGATGGTTGCCACTTGAAGGGCAAGTTTGGTGGACATATATTATCAGCAACTGCAAGGGATGGGAATGACAATATTTTCCCTGTTGCATTAGGTGTAGTTGAGCAAGAAAACAAGGATTCTTGGGTGTGGTTTTTACAAACATTTGCAAATGATATTGGGAGGCCAGATGAGCTGAATCTGTTGTTCATTTCAGATAGGCAGAAGGTAATACTTGTTTTGTTTATTTCTGCTTTATATTTGTTTGTTTTTATTCTTAGGTTGATGGTGTTCATTGTTGATTGTATTTATCATAACCAGGGATTGATACCTGCCATGGAGATGTTGTTCCCAACAGTGGAATATAGATTTTGTGTGAAACATATTTACAACAACTTTAAGTTAACCTTCAAGGGTTTAGAATTGAAGGCTGCATTATAGAGGTATGCTGCAGCAACAACAGTTAGGGAGTTTGAAAAGAGAATGCAAGAGATGAAGGAATTGGACAGAGAAGCATGAGAGTATGTAGTAGATATCCAACCAACCCAATGGACCAAGTCACATTTCACTCCAAGGGCCATCTCTGATTGTTATGTGAACAATCTTAGTGAGTCATTTAATTCTATGATACTAGAAGCTAGGGATAAGCATATCATTGCCATGCTAGAGTGGATTAGGGTTAGGTTGATGACTAGAATGTAAAGTAAGAGAATTGGGATTGAAAAATTCACTAGTGACCTTTGTCCAAACATAGTGTAGAAGCTTGAGCAGTTGAAAGTTGATTCTAAGCCATTTTCTGCTATTCCATCAGCTTGCTATATATATGAGGTTGATAATGAGTATGAGAGACATGTTGTTAACCTTAGCAAAAAGTGTTGTACGTGTAGAGTTTGGGATTTGACAGGAATCCCATGTAAACATGGTGTTGCAGCAATCTATAAGAACATGGAGAGGCCTGAGGATAATGTGCATGCATGCTTTAGAAAGGATGCCTATGTGGCTGCATATAAGGAGATGATTACCCCACTGCCTGACCAAGATGAATGGGTTCAAACGAGCCAACCTGCCCCTGTTGCTCCAATTGTATACAAGCCTCCAGGCAGGCCACCAATGAAAAGGAAGAAAGATGCAGATGAGCCAAACAACCCATACAAAGTCTCTAGGTCATATAGACCTATAAAATGTGGGTTTTGCCATCAGGAAGGGCATAATTCAAGGAGGTGTAAGGCTGGAATAACTGGTGAGACACCATGGTAAAGGAGGCAGAGAATTGAGAGGCAAAAAAAATTTGTAAGTAAAGCAATAATGTGTTCACTATGACAATTATATTACAAGTCTATTTCTGATGCAAGGCTCTTTTTGTAGGGACAAGAGAGACAAGGAACAAGCAGTCAACCTGCCAACCAGCCAGCCAGCCAGCCAGTCAACCAGACAGCCAGCCAACCAACCAGCCAGCTAGCCACCTAGGTAACCACCAAGGAGGTTTGCAAGGCAGCCACCCTGGTTTGCCAACTAGGTAGCCAACCAGCCAACCAGGCAGGCAGGCAGGCAGCCAACCAGCCAGCCAGCCACCTAGACAACCACCAAGGAGGTTTGCAAGGCAGCCAGCCAACCAGGCAACCAATGAGCAAGCAAGGCAGTCAACAAGATTAGCAAACAAGAAGGTCAAGGCCAACCAGTCAACCAAAGCAACAGAGAACTAGACAACCAGTCAACCAACAAGTGGGGTAGCTAGCCATTCAATAAGAAAGTCAACCACCCATCAAGCAAGTCAACCAGTCAACCAGTCAACCAGTCAACCAGCCACAAAAGCAACCACTGAGCAAACCCTACACACAGCCAGCCCAAACATCTGCCCCAGCTTCAAGCAGACCACCAAGTAAAGTACCCACTGCTCAATGGTTCTCATGTAGCTAGCCTATCTCTCATACTCTTCAGAGATATACACAAACACAAACACAAACACAAACACTACCCTTTATACTTACATAATTAGATCTTGATATGTAGTTTCTATGTATTTTGCAGCCTCGAAGGAGGTTGGTACCACCAAGGGTCGTTGGGAAAGGAGGTGGATTAAGAGCTGAGACATCTGGTGCAATGTTCTCAACAGGCAGGGGCAAAGGTAAGGACAAGGGCAAGGTCTTTGGAAATGAAAATTGGAGAATGTGCAAGCAGAAACTTTACTTTACTTTTTTTTGTTATTGTGGCAAGGACAAGGGCAATTGTTTAGTTGATAGTGGCATTTCACCACTTTTTTGTTTTTTTTGTTATTGTGCAGAACTTTATACTGTAAAGTTATTTTGTTGTTGTCTTAGTGGGGATAGAACAACCTATTATGTAGATGAAATTTGCCAGTGTTTAGCCATTAATGTTTGGTGGAGTCCACTTGTTTTGAACAATGTTTATTATATAGTATGGAATGGTACTCTTGCTTAGATGAAACTTGGCAGTGTTATATATGTATGGCAGTATTATATATAGTGTTTAGCCATTAATATTTGGCAGTATTATATATGTATGGAATGGTCTTACTTTAAAACATAATTCTTTATGCTTTTTCAATTGATGTAAACATAATCTTGTGGGGTGCATGTCCTTGCCTACCCAATTGATGTACAATATACACAATCTTTATAAAGAATAACAGATTGCATACCTTATTCAAATTACAATATCACATTACATAAAGAACACATTACATAAATAAGGTAGCATTACATAAATAAGAACATATTACATAAAGAATAACACATCACATAAAGAACACATTGCATACTATATTCAAATAAACAACAACATTACATAGTGCCAAATACATGGAATGCATTTGTTAAAAGTGGTAGTACCCAAAATTATACAATAACTACAACAACTTGCCTTCAAGGCAGACACAATGGATTTGTTCCAAATTCTCCCATCCTACCAGAAAACACATAAAAAATAGCAAAAAATCTCCATGACACAAGAAGTGCAAATTTGTACTTCTGTAACTTCTCTTTAGCTATCCTCTCGGTTGGCTTTGTTTTCCCTCTCAATAGCTGCTGTTTCCCTATCACTAGCCTTCTTTTCCTTTTCCTCTGCAACTTATGCTTGATTCTTGTACATACTGAATCTTGTAAGGACAATGGGTGCAACTTCAAATCCACGCTTACAGGTTTTGCCATCCAACCACCTAAAGTATTTACAAGTAGGTTCCTCATCCTACAAACAAAATCAAATTTGGGTTATTCATAAAGCCAACAAAACCAGAAAACCAACAAAACCAAAAAAAAATAAAAAAATAAAAACGGAACAAAATATGAAACCCAACTATTACTCACCACATCATAGTAGCTGCACCCATAAAACCTTCTCCCAAAATTGTTCAAGGTCAGAGCAGTGCGTAGCCGACAATGGGCAGCAGAACATCAATGGTGACTGGAACCGGAGTAATAGCTTGAAGAAGACATGTTCAGATTTCACTTTAGCAATCAGAGTACAGAGGGAAAGGGATTTTTGAGGGTTCGAAGGTAGGGAGAGGGAGAGAGCTCAGTCCTTAGGGTTCTAATTTTTGGCTTATATAGTAAAGGAGATTTTTAAACGGAAAGGGCTGAGGTAGGTAACGGGGGTTTAACGGAGGTCACCTCAGGTGGGTTAAGTGACAAATTTCAAACCACGGGTAGGCATTGTTAAAACGGGTCAAACCACAGGTGGGTAAATTGTAATTTTCCCAATATATATAGAGAATTACAAATAGAAAGAAGTGGAAATTAAGAGGCTATTTGGTAGACGTGTTTAAACACATCTTTTCAGTTTTTAAACTACATTACACGTATTTTTACACACTTTTTTCATCTACACGTATTTTCACACTTGTTTTCAAACAACAAAACACATGTACCAAAACACCTCCTAAGACTTCCTTACCTTCATTATCAGGAGTTCCTGCTTGTGCTGCCATGCACAAAACTAACAAGAACACAGCAACCGTAAAGCTAATGTAAGGTATAGGTACAACGTTAACTGGTACATTATCTTGACTTCGTTCACTGGTACATTATCAGACTAATGTATAGGTACAAATGAATTTAATTTTATGAAGTGGGCCTTGCTTAGCTTGACATCGTTCACTGGTACATTATCAGACTAATGAATAGGTACAACGTTAAAGTTCAATAATAAAGTTCCTTTTTTGTTTTTTGCTATTTTTAAAATCAACTAGTGTGGGTATGTATAAGGAAAAAAAAAAAAAAAACCCTTTTTTTCAAGGAATCCTCTTCCATGTGAATCAAAAATACTTCTAATAAAGAGAAAATCCTTACACAGTAGTCACCATTTTGAGTTCCCGCGTCCGCCTCCATCCAAATCTGTAATAGCAGTTTGGTTTCTCTCTCTTACTCTCTTTCTCTCCTCTTTTTTTTTTTTTTTTTGGCTAATCTTCCTCTCTCGTACTCAGCAGGAAACTCTCTAGTTTTGTTTGTAAATTTGATAACCCCGTGTGTGCATTTGTGAAAGTGAAAGTGTGAGTCCACTATAGACTTTGATAACAGTGTAATTGGTTATTGGGACCTCCTGGAGGACCCCTGATGTGGTCCTCCCAGGTCCTGCAACCTAATAAAAAAACACCACGTAACCCTTTTTTTTTTACTCAGCTCCGTATCACCACTTACCCATTAACTTAACTATTGTTAGAAAATTAAACCAAGGTTAAAACTAATAAAAACACAGTAGAAACCTTCTAACCATGTTAACCCAAACTCAATTAGCCACTTCTAACCCCAACTGTGTTAGCCACTTCTCACCCAATTTCTGAAAACCAAAATTTTATTTTACCCGCTCAATCCTCTTCCCTCTCCCTTCCCGCATCATTGGACGAGTCTTTTGAACAATCTTATGCTGGGCTTTCTTTCGTCTCCCTTGGATGAATAGTGAGTACGATTGACTGTAAACTATGACTGAAGTTAGGGGTGTCCAACCAGACCCGGTACCCGACCAACCCGGCTAACCCGACCCGAAAATCGGCCAACCCAATGCCGGTGACGGTCGGTGGCGAGTCTTTGTCCCCAAAGCCTGATACCAGCGGGTCAGATGACAAGTTTGAGCATAAAAACCGATTTTCAACCGAACCAACCGTATGGTCACAGGAAAATTAGTTGTTCTCCATCGATGGGTGTGTTTCACCGGTCATTTGGTCCGATTAGTCGAGATCCGGCCTTATCTCTTCGAGATCCATCGAGATCTCGTTGAGATCCGGCTAGAACTCGTAGATTCGGCCTATTTTCTTCAAGATCCACCGAGATCTCGCTGAGATTCGATGAGATCTTGTCGAGATTCGACCTAATCTCTTCGAGATCCGGCCAGATCTCAGCAGATTTGGCCCAATCTCAACCAAACTTGGTGGTTTCCGGCAAAATCTGGCATAGTTTCGAAATTTTCAACTCCGACCGAGGATCGACCGGTATCTGAGGAGGCCCAACCATCGGAACAGATTCCGTTCACTACTCAGCGGCAGGTCTAGAAATGAGAGACCCGAACTCATCGGGCCGGTTCCGAGTTGGGCACAAACCCAACCCATGGATAGGCCTAGCTGAAGTGGTTGCTGGAATTCACACACCACCATTGCAACTAACCAAGATTGATCAAGGTTTGTATGTTACAAAGACTCATTTCACTCATCAATGTATCGTTTTCTTAGCTTTGTTTTGTTTTTATGTAGTTTATAAATATGGTGCCTTCTACGCGTTTGAAAAAGCCCAAGATGAGAAAGAATTAAAATAATGAAATTTTTATGTGTTGTTCTCTTTCTATCTAGTTTATAGATATTGAAAATTAAATTTTTATGAGTCTGTAGTGTGAATTGTTAGAACCCATTCCATACCCCTGCCTACTTTTGGTTTTTGGGTTTATTAAATGCCACTCTGTTTCTTTGGTCTTGAAACAGAGCATAAGTTCTAAACGAACCTTAAGTCCAAAATATAAAAATAGGTCAAAAATTTTTTTCTTACAATTAATAGCTATACGCATGCACCATTCTAACCTTTTTTATTATTATTATTATCCTTTTGATTTGAGTTTCCTTAGAAATGTGTTTCATGATGTTTTTAGTCATAAATATTATAGCCGATGAAGAACTACAAGATGTTGAAAATTTGCTTGGAATGGTGGTGCACAGTGAGGAGGAAGCATATAAATTGTACAATGATTATGCTATACGAATTGGGTTTAGTGTTCGAAAAGAAAAACTCAGATATGCAAAAAAGGGTGTAAGATAGCGAGAGTATGTGTGTTCAAAAGAAGGATTTCCACGAGATGGTGACCATTTGGACGATAAGAAATTAAAAAAGATTACAAACTAGGACTGGTTGTGAAGCCAGTATTCAGTTTACAGTGACAAATGGTGAGTGGAAGGCTACTCATTTTAATCCTAATCATAATCATGAGCTTGCAAATCCTAAAGAAAGACCATTTTTAAGGTTGAATCGAAAAATAACTGATGCTCAATTAGGTGTAATAAGAACTTTCAAAGAAGCGGGCATAAGAACAGTAAGTACATATTCCTATTTAGTTGAGGAAGCTGAAGGATTTGAAAATGTTGGGTTTATAAAACGAGATTGGTATAATGTGGTGAACAAGCAAAAGTTAATCAATGTTGAGGCTGGAGATGCTCAAAGTTTAATAAACCATTTTAAACAGAAGCAAGCAGAAGATCCTATGTTTTTTTATGCAATTCAAGTTGATGATGAAAATCGAATGACAAATCTTTTTTGGAGAGATGGTAGATCAAGGATTGATTATAACTCTTTTGAGGATGTAATGTGTTTTGACACTACATATCGAACTAACAAATATAATATGATATGTGCTTGATTTGTAGGTGTCAACCATCATTGGAAGAATGTGTTTTTTGGTTGTGCTTTTTTATTGGATGAAACAACTGTTTCTTTACTTGGTTGTTTGAAACATTCTTGGAATCAGTGGGAAATAAAAAACCAAAGACAATTTTTACTGACCAATGTCAAGCAATGAAAAATGCCATAAGAACTATGCTTCCCAATACATGTAATCGCCTATGCTTATGATATATCTCAAAAAAAATACTGTAAAAAATTTACCAAGGCATTATGAGATTCCTGAATTTAAGAGTAGATTTAATAAAATTCTTTATAATTGAGAGGTAGAAATAGAGTTTGAGTCTTGTTGGGATGCCTTGCTTAGAGATTACAATTTGTTGGGCAATAAGTGGCTTAATTCTTTATATGAAAATCATGAAAGATGGTGTTTAGTTTTAGCCATAACATTTTCTCTTGCCGAATGAAAGCTTCATCCAGGAGTGAGAGTACAAATAATGTTTTTCAACATATGGCATGCAAAACAATGAGGCTAACAGAATTTGTACACGAGTATGAGACAGCTTTAAAAAATATGCGCACGGAAGAGTTAGAAGAAGATTTTCGTTGCAAACAAGGTACATCTTTTCAAATAGTCCTCAATTGTGGACTTCTGCAACATGCACCATTTGTTTATACTCGTACAATGTTTAAAAGATTTGAGTTGGAAATTACTTATACCTTGGGGTCACACACTAAGATGTTAATTCTGATGGAGTGTCTTTCACGTATGAAGTCACTGAAGGAGGTGACCGAAGGGTTCATGTTGTCCATTTTAACTCTTCAAAAAATGTTGTCACATGCAGCTGTAAAATGTTTGAAACTTTGGGGTTACTATGTCAACATGCTTTGCGAATACTTATTGTGAAAAATATAATAGAGCTTCCTATTCAGTATATTTTGAAACGATGGACAAAAAATGCAAAGAAAGATAGTGTTGAATGTGATCATGCAAAATCAGCAGATGCAAATGATGAGTTGTCAATGACATCACGCCATAATGAATTAATGCGCTCAGTTTACAAAATTTTCATAAGAAGTGCAACAACAACTCGACACATTGAAATGTTCAAAAGAAAAATTAGAGAGATGATAGAATTAGTTGAGAAAGATATGGAGGTGTTAAGTGTGGCAAGAGATGATGGTGAAAGAGAAAATAATTTTGTTGATAATAACGCCTCTGGTGACGTTGAGAAGACAAATTGCTCACTCAATAATTTGCCTGTATTAGATCCCCCATGTGTGCGACCAAAAGGAGTCACAAATGTGAGAATGAAAAGCAACATGGAGAAGCGTAAAGGAAAGGCATTAAAAGATATTATGAGATCAAGTAACTCTTTTTCTTTTTAAATTTTATATTGAAAAAAAAAAATGTTAGTTCAATGATTCAATTATTTATTTGTTGTGAATAATGCCCAATATTTCCTCTCTTTTTTAAGAACAATTGCCCATGAGAGGACTTCCAGCAAACTCTAGTCATGTTAGAGAAGGTATTGGCTTTTATCTATAAATAATTTTACATAGTATGACTTCCAAGTGACTCTTTAAACTTGGGTAACCCAAGTTTGCATTGGTCAATTTTTTTTTTTTTTTTTTTTTTTACTGCCCTTTATTTGTTGACACTTACAATTTTTCTTATATATATATATATATATATATATATATATATATATATATATATATTATCTTGTCTATGTTGCCTTTGGAATAATTGTCAATAATGTACTATATGCAGCCCATAAGTCCTATGAAATAACATTACTTTCATTGTTAATAATGACAGTCCTATGAAAATAACACTATATGCCTTAACAACACTTGTCGCTAATTCATAAATCTCAACATATGCACCATAATGTACAAGTCTTTGTTGACCAATGCACCCATCTAGTGTACCCATGGATGAGAACTATAATTATCAAGTATGATCCAAGTCCCTTGCATCCTTTTTATTTTTTTAAATGATCATACATTTTAATCTATTATAATATTTTATAGGTATTCTATTTGCTGAGTATGCCAACAACCAATAGTTCAAATCATTTTCAACTATCAAATCAGGTACAAGTAAAAAAAATAAAATAAAATCATTTGTGCAATTGTATTTTTTTTTTTTAAATATCTACCATTTGATGTTGAGTTAATTTGAAATTAGAACTCATTTTTCTTATTGGAGCTGTGCTTCTCCAATTGTTAGCTTCACAAGCATGCTTCAAAGTAACGATTGCTTGAATCATTTAAGTCAAGTAAATATACTTGCTATTTCAATTTTTATTATTATTTCTTATTAGTTATGTTTATTTATTTGTATCAATAGTTATCTCTTTGTTACTAATAACTGAAAATTTTCATATCTAATTTTGCAGAATACTTTCTCAAATGGTTTTACAGAACTAAATCCAAGAAAAAAGTGATTTGACTTGAAAGATTTTTTATGAGTATTCAACTTGAAAGATTTTTGACAAGTATTCAACTAACAACTATAGACAAATGATGAGAGGAGTGAAAGTTGTAGGAAATGTTGTTTTTGTATTTTGAAGGCAATGAAAATAGGCTAATTTTTAGGATATGTTAGAATACATTCCTTTTTGTATATTTTCTTTTGTTATGCCTTCTCATTATCTAGAAAAAAATTGTATTATTCAACATTGTTATTCATCCAATTGAATATAACTAATATAAATGAAAAGTATTTTCATTTCAAATGTGCTTATAAGCAATTTCTTGTGAACTGTAAAGGTGTTTCATTGTTTGGTTTGTGTGTGTATTTTTTTACTTTTGTTTTGGCTTCATTTGGATAATGTTTTGGAGCAAGGGGGAAAAAATGGTATTTTTGTTGGTTTAGTTTAGGATTGCATATGAATTTCCTAGAGGTGTTCTGGACATTGAGTAGTTTGGCTTGTAAATATCTGACATTTTATTTTTTGGATTTAGGGATAATTAAGCTTGATGATTGGTTTCTTAAACTTTTACTTTGGGATTGTATAGATGCTGTGGAAGTTTTTTTTTTTTTTTTTTTTTTTTTTCAGTCTCAACATACTGTACAGTTTTAGAATTTTATGGATTTGATTTGGTTTCTTTGGGATACCCAACAATGCAATGATGATGCCTTATCTCTTGCTATTTTCATTGCTTGGGCCATGTGGACAAGAAGGAACCAGAAAAGGAATGGTAAGAAATTCATGACTAATTCTTTGCTAGTGCAGTGGGTTGGGCAATTTAATAGTGATTTTAGGGCTGTAAATGTGAAGTCCCCTTTTGAATCTACAAAGTATTCACAAGCTTGGAAGGTGCCTATTGATGCTGCGTTCAAAGTCAATGTGGATGCTGCAATTTCTCTTCTCAACGTATTTGTGTGGGTAGGTGTTGTGATAAGGGATGAGATGGGATTGGTGGTTGGTGCTCTTAATGGGGTTTTGGTGTTTCATGTTCTGGTGTTGTTTGGTTTAGTTTCGTTTGGTTTTGTTCTTCATTGTTTTACTTTGATCCGTGAAGTTTGACCTATGTTCTCTTTGATGTCCAATCTGTTTGCTGTGTAAATCAGTTTTGTATTTTGTTTTGGATTGTCTGAGATAATTGAGTTTTTTTTTTTTTTTTTTTTTTTTGACTCTTTAGATCTAAACTTGTCTGGCTTTGCTTTATTGTGATTCATGTTGGATCTTTTTTCTTTGCTAATCTGGGTTTTTCATTTCTTCACTGGAAACCCAGCAGTCTTATGTTTCTAATCTATAACTGATTCTCTTTTTTCTCTCTTTTTGTGGTACTGAATTCTTTTTTCAAGTAACTTTTACATGATTTAGTTTTGTTCATAAACATGGTTTTGTGAAACATGAGTACATCTGTACATGTACTGCTTCTGATTCCAATTAATGTTTGTATTTTTGTTTTTCTGTTTTAAAGCTTTGGTTCGTATTGAAAGAGGATCTCATCTAGGAGATGGAACAATTTTTTTTTTTTGAATGCTCTGTAATAGAATCTTTGGAAAATATTATAGTTTCGTATAATTAGTGATTGTGTTACATGAAAACAAATTGAGTTACTTTCGTTTTAATTATTAAATGTGCTTATTTCAACTGGGTATGTTTAGATTATTCATACTTTGTTTTGTTACTTTCTGTTTTACCAGATTAACAAGTGGAAAGGTTGTCCGAACTAGGTTTTGGCCCTGGCAAATGTAACATTGGGTTGTAATGTAACTTGTTGTGGCCTTCATGTGCTACCCAGGATGCTCATGGCCAAAGTTTTTGTAATACAATAGCTTTACATCAATAAAATTTCTAACATTTCTCTCAAAAAAACATCACTAATAGTCTACCCAATGAGAAATTTTATTTTCAAAATGAACAAAATTTACAATGAAATCCAAACACCAAAACAAAAAGATGAACCTCATCTATAAACACAAAAAATTATTTGCAAATATAATAACTAAAAGCTAACATAGCTAATATAGCCTAACATACAAACTAATGCAAAGATAACTGAGCTTCTAAAGAGCATTTACAACTCCAAATTAAAACAACTATACTAAAACCACATAAACAATTCACATCAAAACCAATTCGTCCAAGTTAGCAACAAGCCTACAACCAAATACCACTAATACAATCTTGCCCACAACCAAACACTGCTAATACAATCTTTATTCAAAACTTTGGAACATCAATCTTTGCAGCATTAACAACAATGTTCAAATGCAAAAATCATGGAACCCAGCAACTAAAAGACTCACAATCACAATCTTCCCCACATTGCAAATTGAAAAGAACTTAAAACACTTGTATGCCTTCATCTCATCAACATCGTCCCTATTAAGATTGAATGGGCATGGGTCTTAAAACCTAAATTACAAAATTCTCATGTCCCCACTAGACTGAGTACAAAATTGGCCATCGTGGAGCTTGTGGGCCTTGGGTCCTATCTTTGCTTCTAGGTAAAGAACATGCAACCCAAACTTTCTCACGTCCTCACTAGGTCTGAATCCACACACCGCCATGGAACTTGTTGGCTTACCCTTCAGCCCTCCACTAACTGTGTAACCGCCGGAGTTCTTGATGTGATGGTGATGGTAATGATGATGGTGATGGGTGAAAACAACAGCCTTCCATGGCCTAAACTTCTAGAAATTTCAGTTTCATACGGAGAGAGATGGGAAATTTCTTCCCTAGAGAGATATTAGGGAAATAGAATTAGAGGGAGAGAGGAAGAAAGAGGCAGATAATGTTAAGGGTTTGAGAAAATTTTTGAATCACTGTTTAGTTGATTTTGGGTTAAATTCGGCTGTGTTTCTATTAGTTTGAACCTTAGTTTGATTTTCTAACAATAGTTAAGTTTGATGGAAAAAATACATGTTTGTATCGCATACAAAACATATGCAGCGTAAAATTAACGGATCTACTTCATTTGCAATTGATAACATGTACTATGTAAATTTCAGAATATAAGAACAAGAAAGTGTACCTTGGTGTGGTGAATTTCAAAACCAAAGATCAAAAGATCTTGAGAACACTTTTAATTTCCACTCCAATTCCATTTGATGCCCAAGAAGTATGGTCTCTCAATCAATTATATGTGTATGTTCAAGAGAGAAGGAAACAGTGTCCAACACTCACATACATACCATTTCATGTTCTTTCTAAATTCTGTATGTTTCTCTCCTTATAACTGATTATATAATTGGGTTAGCCTTTTGGGTCTTTTCAATTGGGCTTTAGTATGTGGCTTGGAGTGGGACCAAAAGGGAACAAATAAGACACTAGCTCCAATGGGCATTGGCCTTTTCTGTCAACTCTTGACATGTCCAAAGTTACCATTAATTATATTTAATACCACTATATAAATATAATTGCACTCTAGGCCTTATTAATAAATTATATCCCAAGACTTTATTGTACATGCAACCCCTTCATAAAATATTCGTAGTAATACAAAGTCATGAATGAAGACTGCCACTTTGTAGATTACTACATTTTAATCCTTAAGTACCCGGTTTAATCCTTTTAAGTTATTCATCATATATTTATAAAATCTAATTTCATAAATATATACTTTAGTAACTCCTTACTAAAGTGGTTAGGCCTAACTCTCTGAATAACCGAACCCATTAAACTTATCTCAAGGGAATATTTTATATCTCCGTTAAGAGATTATGAATTCCATCTTGAGAATATATGTTCCATCAACACTAAATGTGGCTGCCCAACATACTGAGATTTTGACCGTTACTTTAGATCTCACTCCTGATATATCAAAGCAACCTACACTTCATGATCAGGTCCATTATTCTCTCAGGATTAAGAGTTCATGTAAATAGAAGTCATGAGATTTATTATTTATTTGACAGTCGTTAGGAGAATAATAAATCTCACAGCGGTCCAGTTCAATATGTCTTAACTCTTAAAACATATCAACATATCAACTAGAAGTCTCCACTTCCATGATCAGGACAAATCATCTTAATTGATACATTATAGTCTTTATAGATGAAATGCCCAATTTCATCACCTACAACAAACTAAAATTTTGAGTTTACAAAGAATTTATGATTTATATCTTCTATAACTTTTCACATAAATCACGTACTATGCATCTCATGGACTATATGATAATGTCCGAATATTCATGTTACTATTATTTTAGATAATAATAAAACAACTTATTAAGTCATACATAATGTCACACATAATGTCATACATAATGTACACCCTCAAAAAAAAAAAAAATGTCATACATAATGTCATACATAGCATCATACAATAGGATTTAAGGGCACTAATTCTACCAAAGTTCATGGGTAAGTGATGATGTGGAGCTGAGTAAAAAAAAAAAAAAATGGTTAGGTGACATTTTCTTATTGGGTGGCAGGACCTGGGAGGACCACATCAATGGTCCTCCAGGAGGTCCCAATAATTTCTCGTGCTTCACACCTTGCTTGCACTTGTTTTGATGATATTATTATTTTTTTTCTATTATTTTATTTTATGTGTAAAGTGTTTTGTTAACCAAGTTGTGCTTAACGGTGTCAATGCATGTTTTGTAACCATTTGTGTTTTACTTTTATAGCTGAATCTCTTCATGTTTTGTTATTTTATTTTATATTTAGTTTTGATAATTGTAATATTTGTAACTATAATATTGAGGTATTGAGAGATAAAGATGAATTCAATTTAATTATTTAATTTTGTTTGATTTCATACACTTCACTGTTAAAACTTTCTTTTGTAAAAAATAATTTTTTTTTATATTAGTAATTTTTAAATTTTGATAATTTATATTTCTAAATATGAGTCATTAAAGTGGAAAATATTCACACTTGATGAATATTAAAAAAAGAAAAAGTATTCTCAATCCTCTATTACAAATGTTGAAACTTTTTGAACCCCTAAAAATGATAAAAGATGTAAACATAAAAATATATATATTGCTTCCTTCACACACACAAATTTTGTTATAGTTAGTTCGGCCCACCTGGAAAAATTTCCTGGTCTTGCTATTGGTGGATGTAGCACTTCTTTTTTCACAATATCTTTATTTTTAATTGTGATTGGAACCAGTATGATATTTTATTTTGACCTATAAGGAATTAACGCCTCAATAATTATGAAAATATTGTAACAATTTGTTGTATTATTATATATAAATTGAGTAACTAACAACTCATGTGTGTATAAAAAATAAAAATAAAAAGAGTTCATCGGCCGATATTATGAAAAAAGAAAAAAGAAGCCAATAAAGAGGGTGAATTGAACATACCAAAACAATGTAGCTACTACCATAGCTTTAAGCATTCTCTCTTTTTATATATAGAAATTGTAATTAATATGATGTAATTTAAAAACTATATAAAAAGGCAAAAACTGTTTTCGTAGCCAAAAATTATTTTACTAGCAAAATTTTGGAACAGCTAGATGAATAGATTTAAAAATAAATAAATAATAATAATAATAATAATAATTCATTTGGACATTTCCATAAACATCTAATGATGAAACATCAAAACTAAAACTTCATGCACAAATCACTATCAAATCAAAATCCATGTTAGAAATTCTTAAATCACACAAACTGAGCAATCATAATTGCTACTTCATTTAATAATGTTAGGACGCATGTGAATCATTTTAAGAACATATGTCAATATAGAATTGGCTAATCCTTTGACAAAACGCACTTTACTTGTAACTGGGTAGATCTAGGATGTGTTTAATGCTTCAAGGAATAAGGTTTCAAGTTCAAGTGTTAAAGCCATGCAAGTCTGTCCAAGAATCAAGTGAAGAAGTGCTGAATTTTAAAGCTCGACAGCTAGTATCTATCGAGGTTTAAAAGGCTGTTTAAGCCCGATGCTTGACAGCTGCTCGATAGATAGGGTATCTGTCGAGGTTTATGAAAATCAGTTTTTTAGATCTGATTTCACTCCAATCCGTGAATAGATGTTTGGGCTTTCTTTTCTCACAACCTTAACTCATATATAAGGATTGTTTTAAGGGCCGTCACAGCTGATGCAACTAAATGCAAAAGTTTTTCACAAGCATAGTGTGAACTGGAGACATATGCCCTAGTTCATCTTTCTATTCAAGAAGCTGCTGTGTTTGTACACCGTAGGGTTTTGTAACCAAGGAGTTTCGTGATCTTCATCGTGTTGATGAATTGAAGAACTTTGCAGCCAACATCTTTCTCAAGTTGGTGAGTAAGCCGCGTACTGGGATCCGCGCATCGAATTGGTTAGTCACGTACTGGGAGCCGTGCATTAAAAGGAGAGATTGTCACTACAGAACAAGTCCAATTGGGTATTGGGGTAAGGGTTCAACTGTAGGTTGGTATAAAGTACTAGGATTCCTTTACTTGTAACCACTTGTTGTGATAATAGTGAATTCTCGGGAGTGGTGACCTTAAAATCACCCGATGGGGTTTTTGTTGTGTAGGTTTTCCCCATTCATAAACAAATCACCGTGTCAATTTATTTTCCGCTGCATTTTAACTTAGTTGGTGATTTGTTTGTGCTACCACGCTTATTGCATGCTAATTGAATTAATTAATTAACTTGGCTAATTAATTGGTTAATTCATCACAAGGGGTCAATACATTCTTGGCCTATCAAGTGGTATCAGAGCAGGCACACTCTGATTAGGTTTTAATCTTTGCTGTGTGATCCATTGACCCCTATTTGTCATGGATAGAGGACAGTCTCTTATTATACCTCCTTTATTTGATGGCACTAACTATGCATACTAGAAAGTACGCATGAGAGCTTTCTTGTAGTCATTAGATGAAAATGTGTGGCAAGTTGTGGAGATAGGCTGGACCAAGCCGAAGGAAGCGCCGGCCGATTGGGATGATGCTAAGATCAAGGCGGCAAATTTCAATAGCAGGGCATTGAATGCGTTATTCAGTGCAGTCACAAATGAGGAGTTCAAGAAGATATCCTCTACTGAAACTACTAAGGAAGCATGGACCATCCTCCAGACAACTTATGAAGGAACTAAGGCTGTCAAGGATTCGAAACTTCAGAGGCTTACTACAAGCTTCGAAGAGATTAAGATGGAGGAGGATGAGTCATTTGATGAGTTCTATGCCAAGCTCAAGGACATAGTGAACTCAGCCTTTAATCTTGGGGAAACCATTCTCGAACCCAAGATTGTTAGAAAGGTGCTTAGATCTCTACCCGAGAGATTTCATGCCAAGATCACCGTGATTGAGGAATCGAAGGATATTGACAAAATTCCTTTGACAGAGTTGGTTGGCAATCTGCAGACCTATGAGTTGGGTTTGACAAGGATAGGGAAATCTAGTAAGGGAAAGAGCATGGCATTGAAGGCCAAGAGCAGTGACACTGATGAGTCTTCAGACGATGAAGATTCTAAGATGAAATCCTATATCACTCGGCAATTCAAAAAGTTTATGAAGAATGCCAATGCTAAAGGATTTGACAAAGACCACAAGTAGTCTAGCTTATCTTAATTCAAGAACCAGGACAAAGGAAAGAAGGATGCTAGGGATGGCGGCCAGTACACTGTTCCCTTAGGACCAAAATGCTTTGGATGTCAAGGCTTCGGACACATGAAACAAGAGTGCCTTACATATCTCAAGACCATTGGGAAGAGCAAGGCACTTGCTGCTACTTTGAGCGACACCAAACTTGAAGATGATTCGGACAATGAGGATAATGGAATCCTAAATGCCTTCACTTCCACTGTAAATCCTACTGAAGGGATTGTTGAAGATGTGGATAAAGAAGAGGACTTGGTGAAGTCTAATTTTGAGAAGATGAATAAACAAGATGACATCCACATAGCTTATGCAAAATTATAGAAGGTCTCGAAAAAACATGAGAAGTTGTATAAGTTGGCAACCAAGAAGCTAAGTGATTTGGAACTTGACTGAGAAGAGCTTTTCACAAAGTTTGATGAATCCAATCAGACCATTGGAGCACTGCGGTTTGAGAATAATTTCTTTGTTGAAAAGACCAAGAAGCTTGAGGCAGAGCTTTTCCAAGTTAGAGCTTAGTTGGAAAGGACTTCAAGTGCAAAGCTTGACGAGATGCTTAGTTTTCAGAAATCTGCCTCCAATCAAATTGGTTTAGGGTATGATTTCTCTTCTCCTAGTATTGCTTCTACTAGTACTACTGTTTTTGTTTCTCCCACTAATAATGTTGAATCTGAAAATAATGATGTGAAAAATGTGTTAGCTAGTGAGAACATAGACAATGGTAAATCTATCTTAGGAGCACCCCCTAAGCAAGATAAGAAAGAGACTAAAAACCCTAGGGCTAAGAAGGGAAATACTCAAAGGCCTAAACAGAAGAAGCAGCATCTCTGTCATCATTGTGGAGCAGCTGGACATACTCGGCCTAATTGCTACAAGTGGTTAGCCACTCAATAGAGCAACAGTATGATCTCATTGGGAAACCAAAATCAGTTTTCATCATCCTTTGCTCCTCCTAGAGATCTACTCAAAGCCCTCATGTTCATTTTGAACTTGAATGGTTTCAATTCTTCCCCTTCACCGTCAGATCAAGGGTTTGCAAAATGGAAAAGTTCTTCCAAGGTGTGGAAGGAAAAAGACTCCAAGTGATTTAGTCACTTTTTCTCTCTCCCCTTCTTGTTTTTGTTTTTGCATCACTTGTGTGTTTTGCTTTCATGTTTTGAGTCAGTCTAGTTTTATACTTTGCTTTGTTTAACATGTTTTTGTTTGTTTATTTTTCAGTTTTGTTTTATTTTGTTTTTTATAAAAATATAAAAAAATTGAAAAATCAGAAAAATACAAAAACAGTGTGTGTTTGTGTACATTGGTACTTGTGTACCTTGGATGGCCATTGAAACAAAATTTTCTAAACTTTGTATCTTTTGTACCTTAGATGAGCATCTCTATGCACAACTAAGCAAGTGAGATTTGTGACTCGTGTTTGTGATGAGTAAGATTAAGTAATCTCTTGTACTTAACACTCGTATCACTCTTTTTGAGGGGAAGGACTAGAAAATTCTAAGAGAAAGGAATAAATAACTATCTCACAACTGTTGCCCGCCAATCATGAAATGACATCTGTTTGCTTCGGCATAACAAAAGTGCAATGTCAAAAGTTTAATATAATTGGGTATTTCTTTTTTCTCTCTTATATGCCCATGCATGATATGCTTAAAAAGAAAATATGCAAAGAAAAATAAAAGCAAAAAGAATCAATATGCTTTTTATATGATTGCAAACGTGTCTTCTAGGAGATATAGGAGTTACAGAATGTACCTTGAATGTGATAGTCTCTATCGAGCAGTTATGATTGTGTGTGAGTTAAAGTGATTTTCTCATATCTCAAATCATCATAACATGTTGACACTTATTCTATCTTGCGATGTTTTTCACACATGGCACGCAATATTCTTTGCTACTCTTGATACATGTGCAGGTATAATGTGATTTGGCCATTACAAGAAATACATATATTAATGTATGCTCATTAAACTGGCTTGACTTATTTTTGAAATATAAAATTGGCTAGACTTGTTTAGTGTGTGTGTGTGTGTTTTTGGGATCTAAATGCTTGTCATTTTTCTTGATGAGAGATGATTTTGAGAGCTTAAAATGTTGTGGATCTTTGGTTGAATAGCATGTTTGATTGCATTTATTTTTGTGTTTTTCTCTCCTTTGAAAAACTATTTTTGAGCAATCTCGACAACTTCTCGATACCTCTCGACAGCTAGGCTATCTATTGAGCCTTTAATCTTCCTTTCTCGATAGCTGTTATCACAATTTCGATCCATTGAGATTCTTGAGATTCAATCTCGATAGCTGCTCGACAGCTACTCGATCCACCAAGGAAGTTTCCAAATGCTCGATAGATGCTAATAGCTTCTCGATCCATTGAAGTTTATTTGCTGTGGACACCTCTCGATAGCTCCTCGATAGCTATTTCTCGCTTTTTAAAGCTTAACACCTCTCGACACCTCTCGATCCATCGAGCTCTATGGTTTTTTATATAAAGGGTTAGTGCAAATTTCTCTTATTTCTCCTCGATCTCTCTCGATAGAAAAGTGTTTCTCTTTCTCCCAAACACCTCAATCTCAACTTCTTTATCTTGCCCATTCTTTCTTCAGTCTTTTTCTTGCATTTTCACAGGCATGATCTCTTTTCCATCTCTTTATCATACATTTCATGCATTTTTGACCTAATTTTTGCGGTTTTTGAAAATTTTTGGTGTTTTTCAAAATTAATGAGGTCTTTGCAAAAGTTATGGGATGGGTTTTGTTTAAATGATTTTAAATCATCATGCATTGCATCACATCTGCATTATAAAAATGTTTAATGCATTTTAGATGTGTGTTTACTTTGTTACAATGATGTGTGCTGGTAGGTTTGGATTAGGCTAAGCCTATGATATTTTTAAGTTTGCATGTCACATATTCATGCACTTTTCATGCATAAGTACCTTCATTTATCTTTATTTTGATATTGACCTGTATTGGTACTTTTCTGCGTGTTTCTTTCTCTCTCTCTTTCTTTCAGTTAGTTATTCTATGGCACCTAAACAAAAACCCACTCCGTCCTAGAACCCTCTTCATTCTGGAGCATCTTCTTCTTCCCCTTTTGACCCCACTCCTTCTCACGAATGGTTCCGTGATGATAAAGCCCGTAAGGACTTTTCAAAGAACTTCTCATGATGAGGCATTCATTCAGAACGCCAAGTCATTCTATCGAACTTTTTCGATACTGACCTTCCCATTGTCATCTACAGTCAAGGTTAGGAGTCACTGTGTGGCATCCCAAAACCCTCTTCGTTTTGGGGCATCTTCTTCTCCCCCCCTTTAATTCTACTCCTTCTCACGAATGGTTCCGTGATGATAAAGCCCGTAAGGACTTTTCAGAGAACTTCTCACGACAAGGCATTCATTTAAAATGCCAAGTCGTTCTATCAGACTTTTTCAATATTGACCTTTCCACTTTCATCCACAGTCGAGGTTGGGAGTCACTGTGTGGCATCCCGGTCACTTGTCCCTCCATGATCATATAGGAGTTTTACTCCAACATGCACGGATTCGATACTTCAGTACCTCATTTTGTTACTCGCGTTTGAGGTACGCGCATTGTAGTTAATTTGGATCTTATATCTGAGGTACTACACGTTTCGAGGGTAGCGCACCCTGACTACCCTGGTTGTGATTGTCTGAGGACTGTGTCCAAAGATGAACTCTTGTCTCTATTTTGTGAGACACCTTCATCTTGGGGTGATCGTCAAAACACCCCTTGCTCGGGCTTTGCAAAAGGTCCGAGATTCCTTAACATGGTGATGACATTCATTCTCCATCCATTGTCTCACTATAACTCTATCACAAAGCCTCGTGCTCGATTTTTGTTATCCCTCTTAGAGGACATTTCTATTGACTTCATTTCTTACTTCATTCTATCCCTTATGGATGTCTATAGGGATAAGGCGACCCGTGATAAGCTCATTTTTCCTTCGGCTATCATACAGATCATTCGCCATTTTTCTATCTCCTATCTAGAGTTTACACACTTTTCTGTTATGTGTGCCATAAACGCTCCTACCGTCAAACGGAGCGAGGCCCAGCTTCGACCGAAGCGGCCACGGACAGAGACAACGACTCCTTCGGCTTCTTCCGCTCCTTCCACATCCGCACCTTCTTCATCGGCCAGTGGTGTGACCCTCGATGCGATCATGGCACAGCTACAATGCATGGATGTTCGCCTTAACACTCTTAGTGATGAGTTGTGTCAAGTAAACACCCGTGTTGGCCGTATTGCTCAACGGCAGGCTCGCCTTGGTGGCTTTGTAGAGTCTCCCTCTCCCATCTAAGGACGAGGACGATGATGGTGACTCCGACGATGATGATGATGATGGGGATGAGGATGCTAACTCACCCAGTGACGAGGAGATGATTGCTTGACTTACTTACCTTTTGTCATTCATGACAAAAAGGGGAAGTAGTTTTGGATATGAGAGTAGTCATATACATGGGGGGAGAATTAGCATAGAAGATTTTTGTTAGGGGGAGTGTTTATACTTTGAGGGATGTAGCAAGGTTTTTATGTATTTTCTTTTCTTTCTTTTACATTTACCTCATGTATATCGGTCTTGTGACCATTTGACATACATTGTACTTATCTTTGGATATATATCTATATGTTGATGTATGTTATTCACCTATCTTTACATGTGTTGTTTCTTTTCTCTCTTTATGCACATGCTTCTTATATATTATATGCAATCTTATATTTCTGTTTCACACTAAGATGTCGTGATGAGTTTTGTTTAAAGTGTTTCAAAAATACGCATTGTCAAAGTCTTTCTTGCCAGAAACTCTCTTATTGCAAAGTTTTTCAAGAGTTTGTGTTAGGATAGATTTTATTGTATTCAACAAGTGAGTATGAGTTGAGTGATTTATGACTTCTCTCATATGTTCATTTTTTTGTTGTGGTTTTGTCACAAATTGCCAAAGTGGGAGATTATTAGGACATATGTGATTAATGTTAGGAACATATGTCAATATAGAATTGGCTAATCTTTTGACAAAACGCACTTCATTTGTAATTGGGTAGATCTAGGATGTGTTTAATGCTTCAAGGAACAAGGTTTCAAGTTCAAGTGTTAAAGCCATGCAAGTCTGCCTAAGAATCAAGTGAAGAAGTACTAAATTTTAAAGCTCAACAACTAGCTCGACAGCTAGTATCTATTGAGGTTTAAAGGCTTTTTAAGCCTGATGCTTGATAGCTGCTCGATTGATAGGGTATGTCGAGGTTTATGAAAATCGGTTTTGTAGATCTAATTTCACTCAAATCCATGAATAGATGTTTAGGCTTTCTTTTCTCACAACCCTAAACATATATAGGGATTGCTTTAAGGGCCGTCACAACTGATGCAACTCAATGCAAAAGTTTTTCACAAGCACAATGTGAACCGGAGACATATGCCCTAGTTCATTTTTTTATTCAAGAAGCTGCTGTGTTTGTACACCGTAGAGTTTTCTCACAACCCTAAACATATATAAGGATTGCTTTAAGGGCCGTCACAACTGATGCAACTCAATGCAAAAGTTTTTCACAAGCACAATGTGAACCGGAGACATATGCCCTAGTTCATTTTTTTATTCAAGAAGCTGCTGTGTTTGTACACCTTAGAGTTTTGTAACCAAGGAGCTTCGTGATCTTCATCGTATTGATGAACTGAAGAACTTTGCAGCTAAAATCTTTCTTAAGTTGGTGAGTAAACCGTGTACTAAGATCCGCGCATTAAATTGGTTAGTCACATACTAGGAGTTGTGCATTAAAAGGAGAGATTGTCACTACAGAACAAGTCTAATTGGGTATTGGGGTAAGGGTTCAACTATAGGTTGGTATAGGATACTGGGATTCCTTTACTTGTAACCGCTTGTTGTGATAATAGTGAATTTTCAGGGGTGGTGACTTTAAAATCACTTGGTGGGATTTTTGTTGTGTAGGTTTTCCCCATTCGTAAACAAATCACCGTGTCAATTTATTTTTCCACTACATTTTAACTTAGTTGGTGATTTGTTTGTGCTACCACGCTTATTGCATGCTAATTGAATTAATTAATTAACTTGGCTAATTAATTGATTAATTCATCACAAGGGGTCAATACATTCTTGGCTTTTCAAATAAAACATTAATTATGTTTCAAACAAAATACCACTAGCTAAGAGAAAATGTTTCCAACCAAGATTTTCAAAATTATGATACCTCAAGATCAACCTACATGAACAAAGACATATATATATATATATATATATATATATAGAGAGAGAGAGAGAGAGAGAGAGAGAGCTTAGAGAAAATTCAATTAGATTCTACAATTGAAATCCAATTTTGCGCCATGTGTCCTAAATTATTTATTTTTAGAGAATTTTATTTCTTAATTTTAGAGTCAAATGTGGGACCACATCATAAATATCCATCCAAGTGAGTTATTACATATAAAAACCAAAGGGTCTAGAATTATGAACATAAAAAAAAAATTTAAAAAAAAATAGACAATTTATATTTTCTATTTAATAATATTCTTACAAGACTTTTTAAAGAGTTAAAAAAAAATAAGAATGACTATCAATAATATTTAAATTATATACGTAAGAATTATACTATGCATCTTAATGTATATCTTTTAAGTATATTCATGCATATGCATGGAGTTACAAGCTAGTTGAGTGTAAAAATCGAAAAGTCCAAATCCAATTAAATTCTAAATTGGATTCAATTGGAGTCCAATTTTTCATCACGTGTCTATTTATTTTTTTTAATTTTTGTGGCAAGTAGATTATTGGGTGAAAAAACCGAAGAGTCTAAATCCAATTAAATTCTAAATCATTTTTTTTTTCTTAAAATCATATTATATATATATATATATATTGATAAACCATTACATATTTTAGAAATGTATAGTTTATAAAAAGTGTAAGCTAATATTATGTATAATTTGAATCTCTTCTAAAAAAAATGTATAATTGTGATTGTTTTTAATTGTACCCGAGGCTACATACTAGTATAAATATAATTCACTAACCTCAAACTTTAGCAATTAACCTAATTTATGCATATTCTATCTAACCGGTATAGACCTTCTCTTACTTGTTTTCCCCAGGATATAACAGCCCAACAAATGTCGTATGGCTAGAATAACCTCTGCACAAAGTGTTCAAGCTCAAAACTCCACCAGAAATTAAGAACACCCTTCTTTGCCAAGAACCTCTCTATTTTTTAGTGTATAAGAACGTTTGTAATTGCTGGATTTTTTGGTGTTGTAACGTTGATTTTTGTATAGGGTTTGAATGAGCCTATTTATAGGCTCAATGGGCCTCACAAAATTATTATCCAAATTAATCTAAATAATTAGGTCCATAATTTTTATGTAGTGGGTGTTACAAGATTAATAGCTGGACATAATCTGATGGACTTGAGTTACACAATTAATGGATGAGATAAAGAGTTTCTGAAGAATGAAAAGGCCCAAACGGTTAGTCCATTAAGTGGGTTAATGGCTCTTCATTTTCCATAATAAAAATGGAGTATTAATTCGAGTCATTTACTCATCGACGGATATGGTAATTATTCTGAATGAGCTGTCAAGTAGGAGGATCCAAAAGGCTGATTCATTTCCATTTTAGACATCTCCTCCCTTTATCTCTCCCTTGCGCACGTATCTAGCTTAATATCTGAATCAATATATATTAGCCCATTAATCACCACAATTTAAAAGAACAAAATAGTTTCTCTCATTTTCAATATGGGATTAAACATTTCACTAACTCCTTATCTTCCATATTAACTCTCACATCTTTATAATTATGTTGTAATATAAATCCATTTTAATTAATTAATATTAAAATGCTCCAAAAATCCCCCATTCATTTTAATAATAATTTTTTAGTTAAAGAGAGATTACCAAGCAAAGACAGGTCACTATGCATCATGAAGGTGTGCTCTGCATTGAACCTTCACTTAGTATAACAACGCTCTCAACTCCAGAGTCGTAATGGTCTATAACTTGAACTTTGACTACTTTGGGGAAATTAAGTGTTATTGCTTACACATAGCAACCAGGTGTTGACATGAGCTTTTATAGCTAGCACCTTACGGTCGTGTGCTGATCCCAGTTTCATGAGTATATTTGAAATTAAGTCCAAATCTCATAGGGAATGACCCCACCCCCACACTCACATAGGTGAAATTTTGTCAAGAGTGCTCTTCTAATTCTGACACCGCACTCATATGAGCTACAAATTTCATTATGAGTTTTTACTCAACCTCTCCACATTACAAGATAAATGTACTTACATCATAGGAATGAACAATTAAAAAATTATTTACAAAATAAATAATTAAAGAAATAAATAGTGCATTTATTGCGACCATCGTATGGTTCGTTTTTCCCATTGAACCCAATTCTCAAGATCTCTGGTCCTTGGGATTGGGTATCCTCATACATGGCTCATGAATCTATGGACGTTAGTCCCATCTCCCTCAATGTATTCCAGACTCTATCTTTTGCCAATGCCTTAGTAAATGGATTTGCAAGATTATAATTAGACTTAACATAATCCACAGTTATGATACCACTACTCAAATAAGATCGCACGGTACTATGTTTTCCTCTTATAGGTCTAGATTTACCATTGTAATAACGGTTTTTAACTCTACCAATTGCGGCAGTGCTATCATAATGAATTAATATAGGTGAAATTGGCTTTTCCTAAAGTGGAATTTCATAAATAAATCTCTAAGCCAATTTGCCTCTTCACTGGCTAAAGTCAATGCTATTAATTGAACTTTCATTGTTGAATTAGCAATTACTGTTTGCTTTTTAGATTTCCAACAAATAGCACCACTACCTAAGGTAAAAATATAACCAGTGGTTGTTGACACTCCATTTTGCAACCCATATTTAATCTCACATGGAGGGTAAAATGACAATTTCACCTTGAAAATATGCATCTTAATTCTAGCCATTAGATTCTTAATCTCATTTCACCAAAATGATCATGATGTTGTAACGATCAAATCGACTGGTCATAAGTCCTAATCGGGTCATCAAATTGAAAGTTGTCATCAAATCAAATTTTAATGGCCGAGATGCACCATCACAAATTGAGTCCGACTATATGTGATTATGAACAATTGATTCCAATTGGTTATAATTATAATCAATTTGAGATTAATGACGTGTCATAATTTGATTGGGTAGGACTACATTTTCTGGTAAGGTTGCACACACTTAATTAATTAGATAGTCAAACATTAATTATTCAATGAGCAATTTGTGTAATTATCTTTTTATTAGGGTAAATTTGGAACTAATTAAGTCTGAAATGGGAGTGATTGGAGCCTATTAATGTTAATTGGAAACTAATTTGGAACCTATTAATGTTAATTGTGCTAAAATTATTTTCTAACAAATGACCTCTGCTCACCATTTCATTGATATCTCTCAAAATATTTTGAATCTGTGAATGAGGTTAATTTTCCACTAGACATTCAAGGCTTCAATTTGAGCACAAGAATGAGACAATTCTGATAAGAATTGAGTAAGATATGATTTTTTGAATTTGGTTCTGCAAGCTGTTACAGTAGCTACGAGAAAACCAAATTTTGCTTGCTCATCACTCCTATCAATCTCTACATTTAATGCACTATATTTCCCAAAGTCTAAAATAAGGTCTAGGTTCATGATTCTGTTTGATCCTTTGTCAACCCTCATTAAATGACCTTCTATTCATATTTTCTCCACCACTACTATATAAAGCCCATCTCTCCTCCATTCTAAGACACACAAAAACACCCTCTCTTCTCCTCTCTTGAGTTCTAGTGAAACTGAGTAGTCTTGTCATATCTTGGTCTTCCTGAGACTCAAGGTATTGAGTGAGACTTACTCTCCCTCTCCTAGTTCTTCTTTTCTACTCCACCCTTAGGACTTCCACCAAGAGCCTCCTCCTCTACTATGTGGATCTTGCATGCAAGTATAATCTCTATCCCTAACTCATTTTTCATGTTGCTATAATGTTAATTTAAGATTAGAACATGCTAGTGTTTATTTAAAGTCCTTGAATATGTTTGAATGTTCTTAAATATGTGTTCTTCGTATGTTCTTGGTTGTTTATCACATATTTATGCATAACACTAGATTTGATCATAAATCCACATCAAAAATATGAAAAACACGTTTGTTTCATAATTCTTTCAAATTCTTGAATCTAGAATATCACCATCCACACACATTCACTAGAATTTATTTTTCAATCCCAATGCAATTCTTAATAAATTAAATTAGGGTTTATCACATGCGCACACATTAAATTCAACATGCAAATTAATTGATAACATATTGGATGATATGATATGAATGTTGGCCACCATAGTCTAGAAGACCGGTTTCACCGGGTAAGGTGGGTGCCTAACACCTTTCCACCTTGTAACATAGCCTCTGAACTTAGATTAAGGGTTGATAGATCAATGCTTATCCTTATAATTTTCAATTTCTAGATTGTAACTAGGAAACAAAGCCATGTACTTTATCTTAGATTGTATCTAGGATCAAAGCCATGTAATTTCCTATGATTAATGTACATTCAATTTCAAATTAATAAAATGATGAATTTTTCAATTATGGTTTTCTTATTTATTCCAACAATTAAATAAGTGGCAATTCCATTGTAAAACCCTTAATCTAAAGGGGAAAAATATAATCAGTCGAACCTCCATTTTGAGAGTCAATAACATGATTCTGCCCATTCACGTGGGTTTGGCCTAACATCCAAAAACAGACTGGGGGCGCGGTCTTTCACAGTGGTAGAGAGAGAATCACCTGACAAAGTATTCCAATCGGCATCACTAAAAGTTTTAATCACAGCAGGGTATTTTTTATAAAATAAAGCATAGTTTTTAGTACCAATTAAATATCTCGTGACTCACTTAAAAGCTAGCCAATGATCTCTGCTAAGCTTGCTAGTAAATCTGCTAAGCACTCCTATTGCATATGCAATGTCAGGTCTAGTACAATCAATAGCATAGCGCAAACTACCAATGATGCTAGTATAATCCTTCTAATTAAAAATTTCATCATCATTATTCACAAGAAATAAATGATCGCTAGAATCAAAAGAAGTTGCTACACTTTTGTGATCATGAAATTATATTTTCTCAAAATTTTCTCAACATAATGTGATTGATCAAGAAATATTCTATCACATGTTTTTGTAATTTTCATGGCCAAAATAAAATTAGCCTCACCAAGATCTTTCAAATCAAAATGACTTTTAAGCATATTTTTTGTTTGTTTGGGATCCGCTTATTTTGCTGAAACTGAAAATTTTTTACTGAAAGTACTGTAGATAAAGGTAAAAGTTAGCTAAAATAGTATAGTGAGACTCATGAATAGTACCAAAAAGTGCAGTAGGGCCCATGAATAATAGCAAAAATAAGCTGAATAGTAAAATAAGCTGGTTTTTTAATATTTGCCAAACACACACTTATAACATGCATATTTAAGCCAAAAATCAACATATCATCCACATAGAGGCTAATAATAACATGTAAATTATTCCAAAATTTAGAATAAATACAATTATCACATTCATTTGATTTATAACCATTCTTAATCATGCAGGAATCAAACCTTTCATGCCATTGTTATGGTGCCTGTTTTAAGCCATATAGGGATTTAATTAGCTTACATACCTTGCTTTCTTGTCCAGGCTCTACAAATCCTTTGGGTTGATCCATATAAATCTCTTCCTCTAGGCCCCCATTTAGAAAAGTAGTTTTTAAATCCATTTGATGAATTTTCAAATAAAAAATTTTAGCAATAACAATTAATAATCAGGACCAAAATCCTTTTCCTCAATGTTAAAAACATAATAATCAAGACCAAAATCCTTTTCAACTCTAACTCTTTTACTCCATCTAGGTTCTAATTCAAAATTTTCTTGATTTTGTAAATGAGAAGTAGAAGAACTAAGTTGTGATAAAGTATTTTTCTCCACCCCCACCTTTTTTTTTCAATTTAAAAGGAAATTTTTCTTCATGTAAAATTGCATCACCAGATTCAAGAATTATTTTTTTTTCAAGATCAAAAAATTTATAGGCTGCACTATTAATCGCATAACCAAGAAAAGCATAGGTAGTAGTTCTTATACCTAATTTAGGTATTTTAGGGTTAGTAAGCCTTAAATAAGCAAGACAACCTCATACTCTCAAATACCTCAAATGTGGCTTATGTCCTTTCCACATCTCAAAAGATGTGGTATGTGACTTTTTATGTGGCATCCTATTCAAAACATGACACGTAGTTAAAATAGCTCCACCTCAAAAATGTAAAGGTGCATCAGATTCAATAAACATGACATTTGTTAACTTAATTAGAGTTCTATTTTTTCTTTCAGCCACACCATTAGAAGCAGGTGAATATGACGCAGTAATTTCATGGATAATTCCCAAAGAATGAACAAATGAGTAGAATGCACTTGATTCATACTTACTGCCTCTATCACTTCTTATTCTTTTTATTTTTCTACCGAATTGATTTTCAACTTCTTTTAAAAAATCTTGAAATTTTTCAAAAGCATCACCTTTATTTTTCAACAAATAAACAGTTGTATATATTGAGAAATCATCAATAAAAGTGATAATATATATATTTCCTCCATGAGTTAAATTCCTTCAAATTCACATAAATCAAAATGAATTAACTCAAGCAATTCGGTATTTCTTACAACACTTTTATGAGGCCTTTTGTAATCTTAGCTTGACTACAAGTTTCACATTTTTCAAAATCTTTTGACAGTCTTGGAATTAATCCTAAACTACTCATGATTTCCACATATCTTTATTTATATGACACAAACGAGCATGCCAAAAATTAATAGAAGAAAGCATATAAACTGAACTGGTAGATACTTTATTATTCTCAATATTTAATTTAAACATTCCATCACAAGCATAACTCTTGCCCACAAATAATCCCCTTTTAGTGATTACATAATTATCAGATTCCATAATCTGCTTGAAATTAGCCTTGTTAAGCAAAAAGCTTGACATCAAATTCTTCCCCATGGACAGAGTGTAAAATACATCTTTCAATGTTAACACACATCCAGAAGTGAATTTCAAATCGACCTCACCACTCCTAAGAACCTTGGTTTTGCTAGAGTCACCAATCATAACAATTTTTTCTTCTTCAAAGGGAGTGTACAACTTAAACCAATCTTTGTCATAGCAGACGTGTCTATTAGCACCAAAATCTGCCCACCACCCTTCAACATATTGCACCATATTGATGTCTGTAATCATAGCCACTAAAGGCTTTTTGGTTACGTTAGCTTGTGGAACAGATTCACGTTTCTAAAATTTGCAAAATCAAGCAATATGCCCATTCTTGCCACAGACAAAACAAGATTTATTAAATTGATCTTGTGAAGGGGGTCCTTGGTTTTTATTGTAATTTTTATTCGAGTTTCCCCTTCCTTGAGGTCTATTATTATTTTTGAAAACTCTCTTTTTAGGCTTCAATTGACCATTTCTGTTAGGTTCTAAGGTCTTAGGATTTTATGTATTTAGAACTCTAATTTGTAATGTTGGCAAACCATGATCAAAACATTGTATTTAATCTTGTTTAGACTTGCTCAAAGTTGGTTTATTATTGTACAGCTGGAATCGAGTGGCTGCAGAAGTACTTGGGACTTTTGGCCTGGCTCGATCGATCGAAGAATAGACTCGATCGATCGAAAATCGCACAGGTTGATTATTCTGCAAAATTTCCAACTCAGCCCTACTTCATTAAACGTTTAGGGTTTTATGTTTTTACCCTAGGTATATAAACTAAACCCTAGCCACGTTTTTGAAGGTTGTCCATATTGCTTTGTTGCTCATACATTGCTGTTTTGTGTGAATCTCTTGTGAGATCTTTGAGGAGCTTTCCTTTACACAAAACTTAGGGTTTTCAAGGTAGAGATGATTTCAACATCTTGAAGATCATTACCGTTGCAACCATTGGAACTTAAAAGAAAAGCAAGCGGGGAGCTTGTAGCTGATTGAGGAATTCAAGAAAGAAGTAGTCCGTGGATTCGGAGCCTGCGCGTGGTCGTGTCAGGAAGTTTTACTGGTGGGTAGCATTAGGAAGTCGAGCGGGGAGCTTGTAGTCCTTTTGTAAGAACTTCAATTCTTTCATAGTGAATTCTGTTATGCCTTGAGGATCGGTGGGTCAAATCCTCCCCAGGTTTTTACCGTGTGGTTTCCTGGGTGATCATATCTTGTGTTATTTATTTTCCGCTGCATTATTATTCTTGATATGATTGTTGAATTGCTTTAACCTAGAATTGCATAATTTGACTAAGTAACAACTTGGCTAATTAATCTAGGCTACGCAATTTGGTTGTTTAAGGGGTCTAAATTTCCATCAAGTGGTATCAGAGCAGGTAGCTCTTTGTGTTTGAGATTTTTAATCTCTGAGCTGATCCTTGACCCCTGTTGTCATGGAGCATGGACACTCTCTGTTTGTTCCTCCTCACTTTGATGGGAACAACTATGCTTATTGGAAAGTAAGGATGAAAGCATTCCTGAAATCAATTGATGAGAGGGTTTGGAATTCCGTTGAATACGGATGGGAGAAGCCCACTACTCCTGTGAGTGAGTGGCAAACTTCTGAAAAAGAAGCAGCAGGCTTCAATAGCAAAGCTATGAATGCCATTTTTAATGCTGTTTCTATGGAGGAATTTAAGAGGATCTCTAATGTTGAGGTTGCTCATATTGCTTGGAAAATCCTCCAAACTGTGCATGAAGGCACAAAGGCAGTTAAGATTAATAAATTGCAACAATTGACTTCTAGGTTTGAAAGTATTAGGATGTCTGATGATGAGTCCTTTGATGAATTTTATGCCAAACTGAATGATATTGTCAATTCTGCTTTTAATTTGGGTGAAATCTATGATCAACCTAAAATTGTTAGGAAGATTCTTAGATCTTTAACTGAAGACTTTAGACCCAAAGTGACTGCCATTACTGAAAGCAAGGATGTGGACTCCATCCCTGTAGATGAACTTGTAGGATCTCTTCAATCCTATGAGTCTGACCTACCTAAAGTGAACAAATCCAAATCAATGGCTCTTAAGTCAGTTGATGATGTTGATGGTGGTGGATTTGATGATGAGCTCTCTGCTACAGAGATTGCCTATCTTGCCAAAAACTTTAAGAACTTTCTTAGAAATACCAATAGAAAGGCAAGAGGTACTTATACTGCTGAACCTAGAAATTTTAGGAAGAATGATCCCACTAAGGTTAACAATTTTGAAAAACCTAGAGAAAATTTTGGTCAATCTTCTAATAACTCTTTGGGTCCTCAGTGTTTTGGCTGTCAAGGGTATGGTCATGTGAAATCTGAATGTCCTACATTCTTGAGGAATAAGGGTAAAGCTATGGCTGTAACCCTTAGTGATAATGAGGTTTCTGATGATGAGTCCGGTGGTGACGAGGATGGAAACTTCATTGCTTTCACGGCTATTGCTATAGTCAATGAAAGCATATCTGCTGAGGAGAACCCGTCTGATGGGAACTCTCTGAAGATGCAGATCTTCAAGAGGCCTATAACAAACTTTGCAAAGTTGCTGCAAAGGATGCTATGAAAGTTGAACTTGGCCTAAAGAAAACTGATTCTCTTGAGCTTGAAAAGAGAAATTTGCTTGTTAAACTGTTTGATGCTAATGAGCTTTTGAATAATGTTAAATCTGAGAACATGCTTTTGCTTGATAAAGTTAGAACTTTGGAACATGATTTATCTGTTGCTAGATCTGCTAGTTCTAAACTTGATCACATGCTGAATGTTCAAAAGTATCCTTCTGATAAAACTGGGTTAGGATATGTTGAAAGCATCTTTGATTCTGCACCACATTCCACAAATTTTGTTCTTGCTTCTTCTTCTGAACCTTCTGTGAGTGAGGTTGTGAGTGAAACCGTCAAACCACCTGTGAGTGAGGTAGTTAAACCCGTAGAAGTTTCACCACCTAAGAAGATTAGGGTAGACTTAAGAGAATCTAAGCCTAAGGAGCCTACCAAATCTAAGGACAAGATGCATGGTAAACCTGCTTGGGTTTGTCATTATTGTGGTAAGTCTGGACACATTCGTCCTAACTGTTACAAGCTTCAAGCTGATAAGAGAGCAAATAAACCAAAAGTGCCCGTGCCTCAAGCACAAGATCCTATGGCACTAATTGGTGAATTGGTAAAGTTGTTAAACCTTTATTCCAATCCTGGAGTTGGGAATCACTCGAATGTGAATAAGAACCCAATGCTCGTGGTGCATCTAAAAAGTCTTGGATGCAAAAGACTCGAACTAACTGAGTCTTTCTGACATGGTCCTTGTGCTTAATTGCTCTATTCTTTGGTGACCATTGTTCTTTGGTTTTTGCCTTTTTTGTTGTTTTTGTTCTAGGACTTGCATTGCATTACATTCATGCATTTCATTCTAGGATTTATTTGTTTTCTCTTTTAATAAAAATAAAAATAAAAAAAAATTAAAAAAAAAGGGAAAAGGAGAAAGCAAAAAAAAAAAATTATGTTAGACAATATTTTTCTTGATTTTTGAAAAACAAGGTTGGTCTATCTTTTGACACATGTCATGTTCTGTGTACCTTGTTTAACTTTGATGAGCTTATTTATTGCACTTGACTAGTTAAAGCTTTGTAGTGCATGTTGTGTGGGAAAGATGTTTGTGGTTATTAATCACTTTGTCTTGATCTTGAAGTCACATGTTATTTGACTGTCGGACTTGATCCTTTTGAGAAAGGTATAAATAACCATCTCACCACTGTTCACTAGTCAATCATGAACACCTTAGTGCATATCATAAGATTCTGTGCTCGAGAAAGTGTAGCACATGCACAAAAAGAACATAAGGTGTAGCCTCTTTAAATGCTTAATGCTTAAAATTGGTGTGTACTATTAGGCTTGATGCCATTTCACATAATCTAATCTGGTGTGTACTATTAGGCTTTATGCCAAATTTCACCTAAATAATGGGGCAAAAATACAAGAAACTTACATGATTGCAAGCTTTTGTTCTAGGAGATGTGGGAGTTATAGGATGTAACTCTTTAGGTGATAGTCTCTTTTAAATTCTATGTGATGAATTGTGTAGACTTTGTGTTTGATTGCTATTCACATATCACCTCACATGTATCTCAAGTTTTTGCTAGTATCACACACTACACAAGTTACTCTTTGTTAAACACTGTACATGCTAGTGTGTGTGTTTTTGGTCTGACCAACCAAGTTTGAGAATATCTTGAGATTTGTGCACAACATATCTGTTGCTTGAGAAAATTAAATGGGAGAATAATTGAAATTTGTTTTGAGAAAATTGGGTTCAAAATTTTGGGTTTTTGAAAAAGCATTCCATCTCATACTCATGCATTTTGTTTCTGTAATTTAATGCTTTGAGGAGTTGTTTTTCAAAATTAGGTTTATGTCTTTCAAAACTGTGATTTTTCTCAAAATTCAGTGAGCCTCTGCCCATTTCGATCGATCCAGTCTGATTTTCGATCAATCGAAAAAGTGCTTTCATTTGTCTCAAAATGACTGTGTGTTTCGATCAATCGAATCTGATTTTCGATCAATCGAAAAAGTGCTTTCATTTGTCTCAAAATGACTGTGTGTTTCGATCAATCGAATCTGATTTTCGATCGATCGAACATCGTGAAAAAGCTTTTTAAAAGGTTCCTTTCTGACTTTTTCAAAGTTCCTATTCAAAACTTTTCAAACTTTTTTTCTCTCTCTGCGTTGGCAAGGCTCCACATAGGAATTTTTGTCGTTTTTCTCCGAAGTTTTTGCAAAATCTCTCTTTCCTCTAGCCGGTAAGACTCTTTTACCCTTCCTTTTGAATTTATTTTCATGTTTTCATGCATTTGAGGGTGATTTTCGGACTTTGAATATTTGGGATTTTCTATTGATTCAAGCCTTATTTTATGCAATTGATCATTGGGTTTTTGTGGGGACACATCATAAACATGATCCTTACTTGTTAATTTGATCAATTTTGAGTTTGGTGAAAAATTGAAAAATCTAGGGTTTGTTCTTGATCCGAATTGGGGCTTTTGTTAAATTGGGAAGAATTTGATGAAATTGGCTTGTTGTGTTGTTGTAATTAAGCATTATAATCTATGTGATGTGTTTTGTAATGCTCAATTCATCATTATGTTTAAAAATTTCAACAAGTGGTTTTCAATTTTTGGGATTTTTGATAGAAATTCCCTGTTCAAGCCAATTTTGTTAAATTAATCTCAATTAAACTTAACTGTTTACTGCATTAGATCATGCATCACAACATTATTAATGTTCATGCATCATATAGATTTTTATTCTATATTGTTTTTGTGCTAATTTGCAGTCTGCCCTTGGTTTTGTTTTCTCTTGTTCTTTTTGGTTTTCACTTTGTGTCTATGTCCTTTCCTTAGCACTATGCCTAGGAAGACTAGAGCCCGTAGGAATGTTCCCTCACCTTCTCCTTCACCCCCTCCATCCTTTGACCGTGAGAAGTTTTCTAGTGAGAAAAACCAAGAGATTTTTGAGAAGCTGAATATTAGGAGAAAGATTTGGGCTGAGCGTTCTGTTCACTTAGATGAACTTGATCCTGCCATTAGGGCAAACTTTGAGCGTAGGGGCTGGTTACCCTTGGTGGATATTTCTGATCCTTCTCCACCTTCTGCCTTGATTAGAGAGTTCTATTCGAACATCTCTATCCGCATCTATGATTCCAACACTCTAGTCAAGAGTTGGATACGAGGCGTAGAGTACTCCATTACTCCTCAGGTAGTGGCTGATGCTCTAGGGGTACCATTGGTTCGACATCCTGTCTATCCATATGACGTGTCTCCCGAGATTAGTGATGTCCTGTCTTACATCACTGGGACTACTGTCCAGTGGGGTTCTGATCCTCGGATCACTTCTGCTGAGCTCTCCGGGTTACACTATCTCTTCTTTAGGATAGCGTGTCATTCTTTTTGGCCCATTTCCCATGTTCACACCATTCCTCTTGAGAGGTGTGTATTTTTGTACGCTTTGGTTACTGATGCTCCTATTAGTTTTCCCCATCTTTTTCTTCGTTCTTTGAACGATGTTTATAGGAGTTCATCCACTGCTCATGCTCTTGTACATCCTATTTTCATTCATAGGATTCTCCGTTATCTTGATATTAGTGGTTTTCCTTCCTCTGAGCCCGTTCATGTGATAGCTTCTATAGGTGCGTCTTTTCTTAGACAAAGGGCTGCTCATCTTCGAGCTGGTTCTAAACACCCTAGGTCTGAGCCCTCTAGTAGCGCACCTCCTCCTTCTTCTTCTGCAGGTCTTGCTGGTGAGGATGTTCCTGATCCAGTTGGTGATGATGCTGCTGCTGCTGATGTTCCTCCACCTCCTTCGGCCGACTTCGATGTTCGTCGTACTTTGGAGACTGTCATGACCGTTCAGGCGGCTCATGGACAGATTTTGGTGGACTTGCTAGATGAGTTTCGTGCTCTACGAGCTGACTTGGCGCGTCTTCATTCACCCTCACCACCTCCTTTTGATGGCGACTTGTGATTGCCCTTTGGCATTCCGTCACAAAAAGGGGGAGTGGAGTTTTGACTTGTAGAGGAGTTTTTGTAGTAAGGGGGAGACTTTTTGAGACTTTTTGTTTCTTTTTTGTTTTGAGGAGCTTGTGGAGTTTTTAGATTGTATCTAGGTGCTTCACTTTGTATATCATTTTTTGGGGATATTCATGTTAGGGGGAGTAACATTGACTGATATACATGTTATTTTTTATTGATTCTTGTTGCTTTGTGATTCACTGCTTATTGATTTATATTTATGAGTTGATCATTCATATATGTCTTTATTTTGTGTTGTGTGAATCTTACAAGAATGTTATACCTGTTGTTTTACTCTTTTCTGTCACACATGCGTTTATGCGTTTGTTGAGTATTTCAGGAATATACAGGTTGATTCAACTAAGCTGCTGTCTACACTTGCAACCGATGGATAGTAGTTAGGCTGAATTTGATTTTATGAGCATTACTTTTGTAAAGGGCTTTTTACTTGTAAAACTTTGAGCTTTTAATTATGGTTTTGTCACGGATTGCCAAAGGGGGAGTTTGTTAGGTTCTAAGGTCTTAGGATTTTATGTATTTAGAACTCTAATTTGTAATGTTGGCAAACCATGATCAAAACATTGTATTTAGTCTTGTTTAGGCTTGCTCAAAGTTGGTTTATTATTGTACAGTTGGAATCGAGTGGCTGCAGAAGTACTTGGGACTTTTGGCCTGGCTCGATCGATCGAAGAATAGACTCGATCGATCGAAAATCGTACAGGTTGATTATTCTGCAGAATTTCCAACTCAGCCCTACTTCATTAAACGTTTAGGATTTTATGTTTTTACCTTAGGTATATAAACTAAACCCTAGCCACGTTTTTGAAGGTTGTCCATATTGTTTTGTTGCTCATACATTGCTGTTTTGTGTGAATCTCTTGTGAGATCTTTGAGGAGCTTTCCTTTACACAAAACTTAGGGTTTTCAAGGTAGAGATGATTTCAACATCTTGAAGATCATTACCGTTGCAACCATTGGAACTTAAAAGAAAAGCAAGCGGGGAGCTTGTAGCTGATTGAGGAATTCAAGAAAGAAGTAGTCCGTGGATTCGGAGCCTGCGCGTGGTCGTGTCAGGAAGTTCTACTGGTGGGTAGCATTAGGAAGTCGAGCGGGGAGCTTGTAGTCCTTTTGTAAGAACTTCAATTCTTTCATAGTGAATTCTGTTATGCCTTGAGGATCGGTGGGTCAAATCCTCCCCAAGTTTTTACCGTGTGGTTTCCTGGGTGATCATATCTTGTGTTATTTATTTTCCGCTACATTATTATTCTTGATATGATTGTTGAATTGCTTTAACCTAGAATTACATAATTTGACTAAGTAACAACTTGGCTAATTAATCTAGGCTACGCAATTTGGTTGTTTAAAGGGTCTAAATTTCCATCAATTTCTAGGAAAATGATTTTTGGGCATACTATTGTTGGATGAAATAAAGTTTACCTTTGTGGTGGAATTACTATTGCTCTCTTGTGTCATGAGTGTATCTTGTCCTCTAGCCTCCTCCTCCACACGGATGCATGTGATCATAGTCTCCAAGGATGTCTCCTTTTGTTTGTGCCGCAAAGTCTTTTGGAACTCCTTCCAATATTGTGGTACTTTATAAACTATATCAACTACCACCAGATCATCGCCTATCTTTATGCCTTTGGATCTTAATTCTGCCACGATCATCTGGAAGTCTTGTGCTTGATTCACCACCGATTTTTCATCCACCATTTGGTAATAGAAAAATATACTAGCGGCATACTTCTTTGCACCAACTTCCTCAGTATCATGCTTGCTTTGTAAAACTTTCCAAATTTTCTTGGTAGAATTATAAGTTGTATCATAATAATCATAGAAATGATCGGCAAGACAATTCGAAAGATAAGAGCTACAATTGTATTCATCTTTTGTATACTTATCTATTTTTTCTTGATAGAGATGAAATTCTTCCTCACTCATCTCATCAGTAGAAACCTTTGATGGATTCTTGTTAGTGAGGATGTAGTTGATTTTGAGAAGACTCAAGTAGAAGATGACTTTTCTTTCCATCTCTTGAAGTGGGCTCCCTTAAAGTGAAAGAGCTTGTTGAGATCTCTAACAGTCTCATTTGTTTTCTCTTGTGTAGGCTTCATGTGATAAATCTTCTTAAAATTGTTGGTGCAAACATAATAACAATGGAAATAACATAAAGAGAAATTGAATAATACTTCTAAATATTATTAATTTGTAGAGAAAAAAAAAAATACACAACACTACTCAATACATATTAGCCCATTAAGCACCACTATTAAAAAGAACAAAATAGTCTCTCTCCTTTTCAATGTGAGATTAAACATTTTTACTAACTTCTCATCTTTCATATTAACTCCCACATCTTTACCAAGGTTTTCAAACTCGAACCGTTCATTGAACCATAAAAGGGAGAGATTCAAGATTTTTAAGGTCAAATCGAGGTTGAACTGGGGTTGAACCGTGATGACGTCATAATTAATTTAATATATTTATTTATATTAAATTCTAAGCAAACATAAATAATTTTTGTTACTAGTCAAAAGGTCCCAGATGGAGAGAGTTAGAGAGAGACAGAAACGGTCAGAGGAAGAGGAAGACACCTTGGCGCGCAGTACAAAGAAGTTCAAAGACAACCATTTTGTAGGGGAAGGAAATGAGGGTACCTCAGCCACAAGGCAAGGAAGTTATAAGGACAAGTTGATAGGGGCGATTCCAGGGGCTTTCAAACAAGCTTTTGGATTTGGTGATACGATGCATGAGGACTCAGAATCAGACACAGAGGAAGACAATCCAGGTGAGGGCAGCACTAGGATCCTTTTCTCGAAAGAGGAAAAATCACGTATGAGAGCACCATGACAGAATGCGCTCATCATCAAACCGTTTGGCAGAAAGGTAGGATTTAATTTCCTTGATGCAAAAATCCGTAGTTTATGGGCTCCCTCAGGCAGAATGGACTGTATTGATTTAGGGCTGGATTACTATATTGTTAACTTTGAGAAACCTTTAGACATGGACAACGTCCTTAAAAGGGGCCCTTGGTTTATTGGGCAGCAATTTTTGGCTATTAGGCAATGGGAACCGGGTTTCAAAGCTTCCAATGCAGAATTCTCTTCAGTGGCAGTGTGGATTAGATTACCGGAGTTGCCTATAGAGTTTTATGAACCTGCTGCCTTACTAAAGATTGGTAAGGCGATTGGCCCTGTTCTAAGGATAGACGCTAACACAGCCAATGGTGTGAGAGGCCGTTTTGCCCGTTTGTGTGTGCAAGTTAATTTAGATAAACCTCTGATTAGGAAGCTTTATCTCGGTAATATTGAACAATTTGTGCAGTATGAAGGCATCAATGCACTCTGTTTTTTGTGTGGAAGGATTGGACACAAGAGAGAGGCCTGTCCTCAACACATTAGAGAACCAACTAATGTTGTGGGAACGGACCAGAGACAGGAATCCGATAGCAAGGGTGACACAACTCCTAAAGACGAAGGGGTGGTAAATAAAAAGGAAGGTTACGGAGATTGGATGGTAGTCTCAAGGCGCAAACCTTCACCCAAAAATGCAGCTAAGTTCAGGGGTTCGGAAGAGAGCTTCGCAGCTGAGTCATCCCAAGCACCGAGTGTCAACTCGGCGTCTAGAGCCGTGGGCTATGACAAGATTGATGGCAAGAGGAAAGCTAGCCACTTATTGCCTAACAACACGCTTAGGGAGGCAGATAGGACGCACAGGTCAAGTCGCAGATTCTCGGGGCCATCCAAAACTAATGGAGAAGCTGAAGGTAACAGGAATGCTAAACCAAAGGCTAAAGATATGGTTCAATCCCAAAGAGTGGTGGTGGGACCTAAGGTCCAAAAGGAAACTTTTGCTTTTAGTGTGGGCTCGGGCTTCTAAGCACGTGTGGACCTAGCTCTACTCCTTTTCTTTTTTCAAGCCCAACCAAAACATATGATATTTCCAAAGCAAATAACGCAGAAACACCCAAAAACCACATAGACGATAGCCAAGATGGAGAGGAAGGAAAACTGGGCAATTTGCTACAAAGGGAAAATCATCCCAGTAGGGAACGAGACAATCAAATGGATAAGACAAGATCCAACAGAGATTTAGGGATGGTTCGAGATGGACTTGATGATAGCTTGGAAAAACATTTTTCCCCTCACGGAGACCAGCAAGAGGTTGGGGTGGTTCCCGATGAAAGACGAAGCTTGGGTGAACATTCCGAATCCTTGGTGGAGGTTTCTGACAGACAGACCGGCGGTGCTGATCCCTCCATTGATCAGCTCGGGTTTGTCAGTAACAGAATCAAGGGAGCAAATTTTAGAAAAATCTCTGGCGGAGGCAGAAGCCGTATGGACACGGCCAGAAATCACGGAGAGGAAGATACTGCAAAACAGGCCGATAGAGCGCTTGTTGCTAGGAAATCTCCACAGAGTGAAAATGATACAGTTCGCAGAACCTATGATCAACTTAACAATGCTCATCAAAGCCTATCAGAGCACGATGGGGATTATCAAGCACTCAGTCACCTTGCTCTGGGGGCGACTAGAGTTGAAGACGGTACTCCTGGAAGCATGGAGGTTGAGGGACACTGAGGAGGGCTCCTCACTGTCCCATTTTGATTCTGCCACTTGTCCAAATAAAATCATGAATATTTTGATCTGGAATTGTAGAGGTGCAATGAAGCTCGAGTTCAGGAAGACAGTTAGGGATCTGTTTGATTGGCACGATCTTATTCTCATGATGATTACTGAGACTAGGTTGTTTGGAGCAAGAGCGGATGAAATTATTGAGGGTCTGCCTTTTGATGGCATTGCAGTTGCAGACACTATTGGATTTGCTGGAGGCATTTGGATGCTCTGGAGATCTGACCGGATACAGGTGGATGTTCTTACAGCAACGGAGCAGGAAATCCACGCTCTCATTCGGGTAAGATCTCAAACTTTCAACTGGTTAATTAGTGCTATTTATGCTAGTCCTAGGTTTGTTGAGAGATGTGTGTTATGGGATAATTTAAAGATGCTTGCGTCCTTACATAATCTTCCTTGGGCTATCATGGGGGATTTTAACGAAATAATTTCTGAAGAAGAGAAGTCTGGGGGCAACCCCATTAGTCAGAGAAGGGTTAATGCCATTCTAGATTGTATGGATACATGTCAGATGATGGATTTGGGTTTTTCAGGCCCCAAGTTCACTTGGTCGAATAAAAGAGAGATTGGGAATCTGATTCAGTGCAGGTTGGATAGGTGCTGGGTAAACCCAGATTGGAGGGCTTACTACACTGAAGCAAATGTCACTCACTTGGCCAGGATAAATTCGGATCACTGCCCTTTCCTTCTCAATCTCAATCCAGACTCTGGGCAAGGCTCTAATAGGCCGTTTCGGTTCCAGTCTGTGTGGTTGAGTCATAAGGATTTTCCGGCTGTGGTTCGTGAGGCTTGGGCAGGAATGGATGATAATTTGGAGGGTGCTATTTCTAGCTTCACTAATCGAGCTCAGAAATGGAATAAAGAAATTTTTGGCAATGTGTTCCTGAGAAAAAAGAAGATCCTCAACCACCTTCTGGGGATTCAGAAAGCCCTTGCCAATCGTCCCAATTCCTTCGTCATTAATCTCCAAGATCAGGTTACGGAGGAGTACAACCAAATTCTCCTTCTTAAGGAGGAAATTTGGGCCATGAAATCAAGAACCAACTGGGTTATTTTTGGAGAAAGGAACACGACCTTCTTTCACCAATCTACTCTTGCCAGAAGAAGCAGAAATAGGATTACCAGCATCCAAGATGAAAATGGCAATTGGGTTCACAACCTGGATGGAGTTAAAGAAGTTATCTAAGCATATTTTACTAAGCTCTATCAGTCTGAACAATCCTACTGGCCCTTTGTGCATCCTTGGAATTCTGATTGGTGTGCTAGTCTTAACGAAGAAGAGGCCAATTCTTTAGTGCATATTCCTTCAAATGAAGAAATATAGTGTGCTCTTAAGTCCATGAAGCCCTACAAAGCTCCTGGTGTTGATGGTTTACATGCTGGTTTCTTCCAGAGGTTTTGGCTCTTGGTTGGTGAATCAGTTAAAAAGATTGTTAGAGACATCTTTGAAACCCATGAAGTGCCTGCTTTCCTAAACCAGACTCTAATTGTGCTCATCCCCAAGCAACTAGGGCCTAAAACTGTGGGACACTTTTGACCCATCAGTTTATGCCATACGGTATACAAAATTGTTTCAAAAATCCTGGTGCAAAGACTTAGACCTCTCCTGCCCTCCCTCATATCGCCTATGCAAGCCGCTTTCCTTGAGGGGAGAAGAAGTACAGATAATATGATAATAGCTCAAGAGCTCATATATTCCCTTAAGGGCAGAAAAGGGAAAGATGGGTACATGATAGTAAAGATAGATCTTGAGAAGGCTTATGATCGCCTTGAATGGAGTTTCATCAAGATGGTTCTTGAACATTTTGGGCTGCCTGAAAATACTGTCAAATTGATTATGAGCTGTGTTTCATCAACTACTACTTCTATCTTGATCAATGGTAGTAAGACGGACTCTTTCCAACCCACACGTGGAATAAGGCAAGGCGACCCCCTTTCGCCCTATTTATTTATTCTATGCATGGAGTTTTTGGGGGCTCAAATTTCGGGTATGTGTGAGCAAAGGAGGTGGGATCCAATCAAGGCATCAAGAAATGGCCCTAGTTTCTCACACATCTTCTTCACTGATGATTTATTACTTTTTGCAAAGGCAAACTCGAAGAACTGTGAAGCACTCATGGACGTGCTAGACCACATTTGTAACCTTGCAGGACAGAAGGTTAATAAATCCAAATCTCGCATTTTGTTCTCCCCAAATGTTGCGAGGAGAAGAAAAAGGAGACTGTGTAATAAGCTGGGGATTTATGAAACCCCTGATTTGGGCAGATATTTGGGTTTTCCTCTATTACAACAAGGTAGGAATAACAATGCTTTTAATTTCGTAGCTGAAAAGATTCAAGCCAAACTTGCAGGGTGGAAGTCGAGACTTTTATCAAGAGCTGGAAGATTGGTGCTCATCAAAACAGCGGCTGCCCCTATAGCGGACTACTATATGCAATGCCATGCTCTTCCTATAAAAATTTGTAATGCTATTGATAAGAAAATGTGTGATTTTTTGTGGGGCTCCATTGAAGAAAAGAAAAGGATGCACATGGTAAATTGGCATACTGTTACTCAACCAAAGGAGCGAGGAGGATTGGGGCTATTCCAAACAAGACACAGGAATCAAGCTCTATTGGCGAAACTGTGCTGGCGATTGGCATCTGAGCATGAGGCGCTTTGGGCGTGTATGCTGACTGCAAAATATTTGTCCACAAGAAGACTAACCGAGGAGGGGAGGAAGTTGCCATGCTCAAGAATATGGGCAGCTTGCAAAGCTGGGGGGCCAGTTTATGTTAAAGGTCTCAAATGGACTGTTAATAATGGTAGCTCTATTAATTTCTGGAAGGATTTTTGGCTGCCTGTGGGCCTCTCCGAAGCATTATTGAAGGCCCCCTGTCCTGCGATGAAGATCAGCTTACTGTGCAGCAAGGGATCACTCAAAGTAGCAATGGAGGTGAGTGTAACTGTTCTTTTGTGCTGCCGGATCGGGTTTTGAATTTAATCAGGGCCACTCCTTTTGCGCTGAACCATGAGTCTGACGATTCTATTGCTTGGGCTTTTTCTAAAGATGGTGTTTTTTCTCTTCAATCTGCCTATCTATTAGCAAGGGGTTCAAACCCTTTGAACCTGGGTATTTCCTCCATGTCATGGATTTGGAAGGCTGACACACACCCACGGATTCAATTTTTTATGTGGCTGTGCTCGCATAACAGTTTGCCTACCAGAGAAATTCTGGGTTCAAGAGGTTTAAACCTCTACCCTTTATGCATGATCTGTCACCAGGAGAATGAATCGGTGGACCATCTACTAAGAAGATGTACTGTGGCTCAGGATTTATGGCGCAAGCTCAAGGTTCCTCGTGATCTTTTATTTACTTTTGATCAACCAGTTGAGAAGTGGCTGGAATTGAACTGCTCCAATGAGGCTGCCTCTGATCATTTGGGTATCCCGTGGAAGGTTGTGTTTCCCATGGGAATTTGGCAACTTTGGTTAGCTCGCAACAGTTTTCTTTTCAGGACTGGTGTTGTTGATAAATTAATTCACACGAAGTGTATAAAGGAAAGTGCAGAATTCTTTGCTATTGGGGCCAAGGATCGGTGCAACAAAATGAAAAAGGTGATTCGGGTGGCTTGGGAAAAACCTCCTGTGGGTTGGATGAAGCTGAATTCCGACGGGTCTGCCTTGGGGAACCTGGGTAAGGCAGGGGGAGGGGGGTTAATTCGAGACCACCACGAAAATTGGGTCAGAGGATATGCCAGGGCCTTTGGCATCACCAACAGCGCCACAACTGAGTTATGGGGCTTTACGTGATGGCCTAGAAATCGCCAAAGATCTTGGGCTTAATAACCTCATTGTTGAGATGGATGCTTTAAGCATTGTCTTGCTAATGAATAACAGTAAGGCAAACTTTTTAATGGAACCTTTGCTCTCTGATTGCAGGAAGTTGCTAGCTGCCATTCCCAACAAGAGGGTGGTGCACACATTCGTGAGGCCAACCAGTGTGCGGACATCCTGGCAAGATTTGGGGGAAGCTCCATTTCTAATTTTGTTGTTTTTTTGAATCCACCGCCTGTGGTGGCTGATATTCTCCTTGCTGATAAGGAGGCCTCCTTTTGTAGTAGACTTGTCCCTGCTTAGTTGGTTTTAATATAATCTTGTTTACCAAAAAAAAAAAAAAAAAATTTTGTTAAAGTTTAATATTATACTCTTTTTATAAGAGCTTGTCTAAATTATCTTAAATCATTACCACACCCATTTGAGTTTGACAACCCAATAATTTGTCATGCCCAAGCCCATTTGACTAGAATCATTTATGATAAAAAAAAAAAAAAGCTAGAAGAGTAGCCGGCCAAACCATTAAAATATTTGATTAAATAAAGAACAAAACCCAATAACTTTTTCAAAAGAGAGTAGTTGACAGCAGCAAGTATTTAGTGGGTGACAGGAAAGAGGTTGTCCATCACGCAGAGAACAGTCAGTAGACTAGAAGACTCTAGAGTGCAAAGGCAAAAGCAAAACGCAGAGAGAGAGAGAGATAGAAAAATGCAGAAAGAGCAATCGGTAAATTTCCTCTCATCTTTGTCATTTTATGTTGTCTTCCTCTTTCTTCTACTTTTTTCCTTTGTGTGCGTCTTCTTCAACTTACCAGTGCTCATCTCATCTGACTTTTCTCCACTTCTCCCTCAAGTTTCTCACCGTGGCTTTTTTGTTTTGCTTTATTTTTTTTGTAAGGTACGTTTGTTTATTTCATTTCTTTCTTCTTCTATTTTTTTCTTTTTTTTTGGTTGAGATTTTAGTTTTACAGTCCAAACTCCATGCCGGCCGAATCTTGAATTTCGGCCGGTATTTACCGAGGGTTTCTTGATTGAAAGAGTGAGGCGAGTGTTTCTTGTTTGAGAGAATGATCCAATTCCAAAGTCCAAACGACGCCGTATAGGAAAAAAAAACAGGGAAGAGAGTCCAAAACGGTGCCGTTTAAGGCTTGAAACAAAGGACTCGTGTGAATTGCCTGAACTGGTCATGGTTCACAGAAGCAGGCGGTCCGTACGGGTCACTGTTTTTTTTTTTGCATGGAACGGTTTTTTATGTTTAACAGACCGTAAAAATGGCCGGTTCGAGGTTTTTCCGGTCGGACCGTACGGTCCGGTCCGGGTTTCAAAACCTTGATCCTTACAATTATATTGTAATATAAATTCATTTTAATTAATTAATATTAAAATCCTCCGAGAGTTATTTTATATAGTAAAACTACCTTAAAACTTTCCATAATAATTTCAAGATTGATTACACAAAAACTACGTGATCGTTTGGGAACAACTTTGTGGGTGTTTGACTCTATCTTAGAAAGTAAGCTTATGTTACTATTCAGCTTATTTTTGCTACTATTTACCGAGGGTTTCTTGATTGAAAGAGTGAGGCGAGTGTTTCTTGTTTGAGAGAATGATCCAATTCCAAAGTCCAAACGACACAGGAAAAAAAAATAGGGGAAAGAGTCCAAAATGGTGCTGTTTAAGGCTTGAAACAAAGGACTCGTGTGAACTGCCTGAACTAGTCACGGTTCACAGAACCAGGCGGTCCGTACAGGTCACTGTTTTTTTTTTGCACGGAACGGTTCTTCATGTTTAACAGACCGTAAAAATGGCCGGTTCGAGGTTTTCTCAATCGGACTGTACAGTCTGGTCCGGGTTTCAAAACCTTGATCTTTACAATTATCTATTTTAATTAATTAATATTAAAATCCTCCGACAGTTATTTTATATAGTAAAACTACCTTAAAACTTTCCGTAATAATTTCAAGATTGATTACACAAAAACTACGTGATCGTTTGGGAACAACTTTGTGGGTGTTTGACTCTATCTTAGAAAGTAAGCTTATGTTACTATTCAGCTTATTTTTGCTACTATTTACCGAGGGTTTCTTGATTGAAAGAGTGAGGCGAGTGTTTCTTGTTTGAGAGAATGATCCAATTCCAAAGTCCAAACGACACAGGAAAAAAAAACAGGGGAGAGAGTCCAAAACGGTGCCGTTTAAGGCTTGAAACAAAGGACTCGTGTGAATTGCCTGAACTGGTCATGGTTCACAGAAGCAGGCGGTCCGTACAGGTCACTATTTTTTTTTTTGCATGGAACGGTTCTTCATGTTTGACAGACGGTAAAAATGACCGGTTCGAGGTTTTCTTGGTCGAACCCTACAGTTCGGTCCGGTTTCAAAACCTTGATCTTTACAATTATATTGTAATATAAATTCATTTTAATTAATTAATATTAAAATCCTCCGAGAGTTATTTTATATAGTAAAACTACCTTAAAACTTTCCATAATAATTTCAAGATTGATTACACAAAAACTACTTCTTAGTGACCGTTTGGGAACAATTTTGTAGGTGTTTGACTCCAGCTTAGAAAGTAAGCTTATTTTACTATTCAGCTTATTTTTGCTACTATTTATGGGTCATACTGCACTTTTTGGTACTATTTATAGATTCTACCGTACTATTTCAGTTAATTTTTACCTTTATTTACAATACTTTTAGCAAAAAAATTTTAGTTTCAGCAAAATAAACAGATCCGAAACAGACAATTTTTAGCTGAAATTGAAAATTTTTTGCTGAAAGTACGGTAGATAAAGGTAAAAATTAACTGAATAGTGTAGTGAGACTAATAAATAGTATCAAAAAGGTAAAACTTTTCTAATCATTCTATATTTTGTAGTAAGTAGTAACTTTCAACTAGTGATTTTCTTGTCGTAAATTAGAATGCTACGCGTTTTGTTTTTGGTTTGTGTTTTTTTTTTTTTTTGGTGATGGAATAGTATGCATGCTACGCGTTTATTCTTATGGAAATTGACTGGAAATTGCATTTCAATTATTTATACGATTGTCGGCAAACATTGACTTGAGTAGACGAGCAAGTCATTTGGACCCCGCAAATTTTTATCTATTTATTTTTTATGAATAAAATACTTTATAAACAAACACCAGAGAATTACAAAGGGCCAGAGTCCTTTACAAGAATATAAACCAAACAAGGACAACAGCCAATACCAAAAGACCCCACAAAATTACAGCTATAAGCTGCAGCCTGCAGCATCTGCAGACCTGGAGACCCACTTAAAAGATGTACACCATTAAGAGCATTCGCAGCAGTGGAGGTATATTGCTATATTGCTAAAATTTAGCTTCACAAACACAAAAGTCTTGCTGCAGCAGTGGAGCTAAATCTAAAAATTTTAGCTCCATTGCTACAGTGCACATCTATTTATAGATGTGCACTGTTCATGAGAGGTAAAAAAAAAAAAAAAATAATTAATCTTTACCTGATTAAAATATTAACCCTCTCTCTCTCTCTCTCTCTCAACTCTTTTAGCTCTCTCTCAACTCTTTCAGCTCTCTCTCATCTCAGCTCTCTCTCTCTCTCTCTCTCAACTCTCTCACCGCTGCCAGCCCAAGCCCACGCTATCGACCCACGCCACCGTCGATCCTCGCCGCCAGACCCACGCCGTCGATCCACATCGATCCACGCCGTTCGATCCACATCAATCCACGCCGTCGATCCACCGGCTATGGTGGTGGAATGATGTTTGATTTTTTTTTTCTTCTATGGGTTTGATGGCTGTAGTTGTGGGATGATGTTTGATTTTTTTTTTCTTCTGTGGGTTTGATGGCTGTGGTGGTGGAATGATGTTTGATTTTTTTTTTCTTCTGTGGGTTTGATGGCTGTGGTGGTGGCGATGGTGGTTGTTGTGGCTATGGTTTGGTGGTACGGTGTTTGATTTTTTTTTTCCTGTGGGCTTGGTGGCTGTGGTGGTGGATTGGTGACTATGATGGTTGTTTGGGGATTTATTTTGTTTGTGGGTTTGGTTGTGTCTGTGTTGGTGGTGGTGGTGGAAGTGGTGGCTGTGGCTGATTGTAGAGGAGGTTGTGGTCGGTGCTGGGATGTTTTTTGGGTTGTGAGATATATTATTTTATTGTGATGTTTATATTATTTTATTGTGTTGATAGTTAAAATAGATTCACTGCTGCAGCAGGTGTGTAGGTATAATAGATAAAATAACTTTTGGTGGAGCTAAAAAGCTAAATTTTTAGCTCCACTGCTGCGAATGCTCTATATCTTGAAAAATAGTTCTAATTGACTTCCACTGCCACTAATTCATCAATTGACATGCTTCTTGCCCACCTTTGAGCTTCAGCCTCCGCTTGAAGAGGGAGGGTGGTTTCCACTGTTTTTTCAGTGCTGAATCTGCTGATATATCCTCGGATATTATTGTCTTTGGGCCAACGAGGCCCAAACCAAAATATTGGCCGAAAGGTCTAAAAATTAAAAAAAGCATAATATGAGTTAATGGTCGAAGCCCTAGTGCACAAAGGGATGACTTGAAGAAAAAAAAAAAAAAAAAAAAAAACTACTACTGGTGCCCAACCTCATTGTATAAAAGAGTTGAAAAAAGGGAAAGAAGTCTGGGGATCTTCATTTAAACGTAAGATAAAAAAATTAAAAATAAAAAACAGAAGAAGAAAGAAAGAAGAAAAATAACAAAGGTTTTCAGTAAAACTACGTGTGGGTTTAATGTAATTACTCCTATAAGTAATTAAGAAAAGCTCTCGTTACAACTTGACTAATTATTTTGGAGTACAACGTAATATGGCTTGGGATGGGAGCCCTTCAACCATTAAGCACGAACAACGAATAAAATGTAATTAAGTAATATTATTTGAATATTTTAAAATAAAGTAATGGAAAACAAGTAACTTTGTTTGGGAGTAATAAAGGAAGAAAGAATAGAATTATTTTACGAAAATATTACTATTTATAATATAATATAAAAGTTGTACTAATATAATAAAATATTAGTATGCTACGCTTATATTCCTATGGAAATTGACTGCAAATTACTATTCAATTATTTATACGATTGTCGGCAAACATTGACTTGAGTAAACGAGCAAGTCATTTGGACCCTACAAATTTTTTTTTTTTATTTTATGAATAGATGACTTTTTTTTTTTTTTTGGTAAACATAAATAGATGACTTTATTAACAAACACCAGAGAATTACAAAGGGCCAGAGTCCCTTACAAGAATATCAACCAAACAAGGACAACAGTCGATACCAAAAAGACCCCACTGCTCAAAGACCGTTTGGCTAAATAATGAGCTGCTGCAGCATTTGTGTTGATATATCCTCAGATTTTCAATGTCTTTAAGCCAACAAGGCCCAAACCAAAATATTGGCCTAAAAAGGCATATTATGAGTTAATGCCCGTTGTGGTCCAAGCCCTATTGCATAAGGGGATGACTTGTAAAAAAAACCCACTAGAGCCCATCCTTATTGTATAAAGAATTGGGAAAAGCCGAAGAAGTCTGGGGACCTTCATTTAAATTGTAAGATAATAAAAAAGAGGAAAAACAACATAGGTTTTCGGTAAAATCACAGGTGAGTTTAATATAATTACCCTTATAAGTAATTAATAAAGAGAAATAATATGTCTACAATATTTTTACAACAAATTCTAAGTGACAGGTTGTTACTAGTTGTTATTATTGGAACAAAAGAGTAATCTTAGTGTTAGGTTCAAATTTGAACCAATAAAAACTAACCACTTGTGATTTGTTGTAAAAATGTTGTAGATGTAGCATCTCTCATTAATAAAAGCTCCCATTGCAACTTAATTAGTCATTTTAGAGTACAACGTAGATATGGCTTGGGAGCCCTCCAACCATTAAGCATTGACAATGAACTTTTCTAATATAGCCATAGCCCATAGGTACAACACCTAGTTGGACATTATCATGCGAAATCTTAGACAAGTTGAGAGCTCAAAACTATATTGTCTGATGTAGGGCTACTCAATTAAACATGAACATGAAAAAACCTCTTTGAACCGATCAAAGCAAAATTTGGTTCGAAATTGGTTGAAATGTGTTAAATTTTCAATTGTCTTAACAACTTAAATTATTAGGAAATAGTAAATTTCATCATTTGACCATAATTCTAATATTCCCCTTCATGTATGGGCCTAAACCCCCCTTTAATAAGTGGAGTTTTTATCATTTTAAATGGAAAGTAGAATGGAGACATAGATCAAACTTAGGATGTTCTGCTCTAATATTATGTTAAATTATCAATTATTCTAAAAGCTTAAATAATTAGCATTTTCAAAAAAAAAAAAAAAAACTTAAATAATTAACAAATTGTAAATTTAATCATTTAACCATAATTTTAACATAATGAATGCCACCCAATGTATTTCTTCTTTCTCTTTTATCTCTCTTGAGATACATGCAGAAAATAGTACGGTAACTTTTGTCTACACATTTTGTATACATAGTTTGGGTGAGAGATTGCTGGGTCAAAATGGACACTTGCCCCTTTCGTCAAAACTTTCCAGTAAAATGCCCCATGTCTGAAATTATTTAGGAAAATGTCCCTGTTGAAAATCGAGTTTCAATTTAAAACTCAATTTTTGGACAATTGAGTTATACAAAACTGAAAATTTAAAAAAAAAAAAAATTGGGAACTCGAGTTCCAGAAATTTTTTTTTTTTTTTCTTTCCTAAGTCCAAGTTCGCTATAACTCAATTGTCTAAAAATCGAGTTTTACATTTGGAACTCAATTTTTAGAAAATTAAGTTTCGAAATAAGAGCATTTTTCTAAATAAATTCAGACAGATGGTATTTTGCTAAAAAATTTGTAAAAAATAGGTAAAAGCCCATTTTAGCCAAGATTGCTGAATAGTTTGCAATGGCCACTAGGTAATGAGATTGATTTGATTTTTAGGTAATAAAATATGAGATTGGATATATATATATATATATATATATAGAGAGAGAGAGAGAGAGAGAGAGAGAGAGGTTCAAGTTATTGTAGACCATTGATTTCTGTTATATGTAAATACTAATGGCCATGTCATCAACCATTCTAAAAATCAATAATGGAGCATTAAGTTAATCATTAAAAGTCTCTTCACCCTCCACCTCCAGCCCATCATTTTCTTCTTATTCTTCTACTTCTCTCTCACTCTCTCTCATCTGTCTGGACCTTTGTCCATGATGACAGTAGTCTAAAATTTTAATAATTAGCCTCACTTCAATAATTTGTCTATCATCGTAGTAAATTACTAAATTTAGTTGGAGAATTTTTTTAGAACCAACTGGAAACTAACTTAGTAATTCTCTATTCTCTGACTAACTACCATTTTCAACATGTCAATTACGAGTAAAACCCAAAAAATATTATATGGTATACAATATCATTAGCTCCGATTTTGCTCAATTTCCACTATTTTCAAAGCCTATTAAGTCATAGTATCACAACTGCACACTCTTGACGTGATGCTCACTTCATAAATACAAAGTTCTTGTGGGGTGAGAAGGGGGGGCAAGAGCCGGAGTTCAAGTTTTCAAGAATGAGCTTCACACACATATACACTTAGATTAGGTTAAAATAGAATTTCTATCTTGTATAAAAATAAAAATCATAGTATCCAATAGAGACTCAAAAGGAAACTATTAAATAGAGCCATTGAATTCAATTCAAGTTACACTTGATATAACTCTTAAAAAGTTACACATTTTTAAGACCGTTGATTTGTAATAGATCTAATGGTTGAGAATATTGTTCCTCTTTTCTCTTTTCTAAAGGGAGACATCATTAATTTACCCTTATTATCTCCTCTTTTCTCTCTTTCACATCCAAATTATCTCCACATTTTTCTTTCTCCCAGATGGTGATGACGCCCATTTAGACTGCTACCATAGAAATAACATAGAATTCCAATGTCCTCTTTACTTTCCCTCCCTCCCTCCCTCCCAATAATAATGGTTTTTTTTTTTTCCTCTTCAAATTACCATGATTTTGCTAATAATTTCGTTATGTAGTAGGAAAACCAAACATAATAATTATGTAGCATCTCAAGTTTCAAACACTCAATTTTGATTGGATTAGAAGAAAGAGGAAGACCAAAGAAGAAAGAAGCGTGGTTTTGAGACCCGGACCGTTCAAAGAACCGTTAAAGGGAGAGGTTCAAGGTTTTAAAGGTTCGGTCGAACCGTGATGATGTCATAATTAATTTAATAATTTAATAAAATAAATATAAAGATATTAAATTTGTAAATATTAGCAAATTTGACTAAAATATTTTTAAAAATTGAAACAAACTTTCAAATAAAAGATTATTACTTATTCTTATTATACCTGAATGATATAAATTAATGAATTACCTATAATGTTTTTTTTAAAATCCAAATAAGAGTAGACATGATAGATTTTAAAAAAGAAAAAAAAAAGAAAAAAAGAAAAAAAAAAAAAAAAGAGAGAGTAAAAACTCAGGACTTTTAGTAAATAAAGTAGTACTACTAGTACAATGGGGTAATTGACGTTCAAAAAAAAAAAAAAAACCATGGGGTATTTGACTATTTGCATTTTTCAAAACTTATTTTCAATTTTAATTTCATTATTATATTCTAACTCCCACCTACCCACCCACCCATGTCATTTCAGATTTATCTCTTCACACTATTACTCCTTTTGAGTTGCTTTACTTCCTTTACACAGTTTCCCAGCACCAGCTCTTACTCCCATCTCCATCTCTCGTCTGCGACTCATCTCATCTATTTTTTTTTTTTAATATTTTAAATCTCACCATACCATCTGTGCTTCTTATATTTTTTGCTTCATTTCTGGATCTTCTTCATCATTTTCTCTTTTTATTTTTATTTTCTCACTTCAGATCCATGCCAGAATTTCAGATCGAAAAGCAAATTTCGTCACAGACATACGATTGAACGGTTTTTCAAGTCAGACCTAGGTTCAAGCAGTTCTCTCATATTGTTTACATGCCCAGTTCTTGTATTTAAAAAACTGTTTTCATGAACGGTTCACGGTTAACCTAGTCGGACCGTACGGTTCGGTCCGGGTTTAAAAACCATGGAAAGAAGAAGAAAGCAGAGTCATAGAGAAAGAAGAAGAACCAAAGCAAAGTATAGATTGGATTAGAGAAGAGAAGAGAGAAACGAACCAAAGCAAAGCACAAAGAAGAGAAGAAAGAAACAGATCTGGAGAAGAGAAGAGAGAAATGAACCTGATTAAAGCCTTTAAGATACGAGTTCAATGAAGTGTCTTAGACACTCGAAATGTTACTTAACTAATATGTTTGGTTCTAATGCTACATAACAAAAATGATAGGGATATCATGCTAAATGCCAAAAAAATCCTAATAATGGAACAACTTTTTTATCTCCACTTCATATTTCTCCTCATTTTAATCTTCTCTCTCCCTAAATGACTCCCTACTCTTCTCCATTTTTTTTTTGTTTTTTACATTCTCTTTCAAAATACTTGTTCAATTTCATTTTGATATTCCAAATAAACTCTTCATGTTCATTTTTCATGTGTAGTTGGCCACCATGGGTGCCTTGTTGGTAGATTTCAAATCAACCAAAGTTAAACAAAAAAAAAAAATAAAAAAATAAAAATAAAACCAAAAAGAAAACGAAAACAAGGAATAGGAAATTGTTAGGTTCTAAGTACTTAGGAACTAATGTATTAGAACTCTAATTTGTATTGTTGGCAAACCATGATCAAAACAGGTTTTTAGTCTTGTTTAGACTTGCTCAAAGTGTATGCGTTTTATGTAAAGTTGGAATCGAGTTGCTGCAGAAGTTATAGTATGATTCTGCCTGGCTCGATCGATCGAGAATTAGACTCGACCAATCGAAATTCAGGCAGAACGTTTTTTTTGCAGAATTTTCCAACTAAGCCCTAAGCCCATATGACGTGTAGGGTTTTATGTTTTACCCTAAGTATAAAAGGGAAAACCCTAGCCATGTTTTAGAAAGCTCCTTTTGCTGTGTGTGTGAATCTTTTGTGAGATCTAGAGGTATTTGCCTTCACACATACTTAGGATTATCAAGAAGGAGAATTCGATTCAAGAACTTGATGATCATTCAGTTGCTGCAATAAAGAGCTTAAAGATACACAAGTGGGAGTGCTTGTACTTGCTGGGAATTCAAGAAAGAAGTAGTCCGTGGACTCGGAGCTATCATGGGGTCATGGTAGTAAGTTTCCTACTCGAGGTAGCAATAGGATGTTAGTGGTCTAAGTCGCTATTGTGTAAACTTCAATTCTTTCATAGTGGATTCAGGTTTACCTTGAGGATAGTTAGGTTAAATCCTCCCTAGGTTTTTACCGTTTTGGTTTCCTAGGTCATCATATCTTTGTGTTCTTTATTTTCCGCACTTTACATTGATATGATATATTTGTGTTAACCTAGATCTGTTTAATTTGACTAAGTAATCACTTGGCTAATTAACTAGGTTAATCTGGTTATGTTTTAAGGGGTCTAAAAACATACAGAAATGACAGGGGAGATGATTGACAATGTTGAGGAAGAGTTGCTCTAACAAAAATGGAGAAGAAGAAGAAGAAGAAGAGAATTTGGAAAAGAAGTGAAGAGAAGTGAAACCAAATCACAGTGGTTGATGGCTTTAACTTATTTGAGAAATTATGATGAGATAAATCAAAGTTAAACGAATAAAATAGTAAAAAGACACGAAGAAATTATGATGGGATTTAACTTATTTGAAATATTTGAAATTGGTGGGACAAAAACAGTAAGAAGACACGTATAGGAGAAAGGATCTGTATTGATGGTACATAAGCCTTCATTTGGAAGTTCATAAAGGAATGGAAAAGAATAGAATAAATGTATTTAAGTAAGGGAAATGAATGAAAAAGAAATGAATACTGTGGGGGCTCGAGGACCGAGGAAGGGATTGTTGAACTGTAGTCTTGTTATTGAGACATCACGTGCCCAAGAAGGGAATTCACCCAAGGAGAGGAGGAGAAGAGACAAAAGTCTCTTAGGAGCTCCAAGTGAGAAGGATAGGCTGAGGAGAGAGAATCATGGAGGGAAGGGAATGTTTCCAGCGAGAAGTAGCCTCCTGCCTCCGCATTAAATGGTGGGCAACAGATTTATCAGCTACATTGATGAGGAAGTGACCTGAACAATGTATTCACAGATAAGCAGCTCCTTCCACCACCTTCAGCAGATGTTTAAAGGGACAGGTGTCACGATAAGAATTTGGTTAGGTAAAGATGGGGGGTCAAGATGTAAAGAGAAAGGAGTATATAAGGGAGAGGAAATTTCCAGAGAAGCAGAGGAAAAAGAGAATTATCAGAAAGACAAGAGTTAGAATAAGAATATTGAGAGAAGAGCGTGAATGGTGTTCCATTTTGAGCATTATTTGCCTCGTCGGGCAAGCTTGTAATAAGCTCATTACATATATTAATCCATGACACTTAGTTTTTCTTCCTTGTTTTTGTCCTCGGGCTAAGCCCTTCCTTTTTGTTTGATCAACTCTCTTACAAGTACATTGATTTGGGCCTGATTGAACTGTGTAAACCTCATTGTTCTAAGTGGGCTTGGGCTATTTGATTTCTGGGTCCTTACAATTGGCGCCATCTGTGGAGACATGCTTGCTCACTCCCAAGTGCAGGAGATCGTAGCAATATAATTCTTGGAGTACCGAGGTCGAACCACAAGGAGCAAGGTAAATTCAAAGAAAATATAATTAAATAAAAATTTGGGTGAAGAAGAAAAGTAATTTTTCTTGGTGATTGTTAACAAGAATAATAATAAAAACTTATTTAAATCAATAATGTAAATACTAGGGCATCGGAGTGTTTCTTTATATCGATATGAAATTCTTTGTGATCTAAGAAAATATATATTTCATAATTGATTGTTCTTATACAATTAAAAACTTATGATTTGAGACAATTTAAGAACGCATGACAACTTAGATTAATAATGAGGTTCGAATAGTTTTCAAAAAAACTCATTCACTTTAAAATGTGATTTCTATTTAAAACTATTAGAAATTCATCTAAACAATAAGAAAAAAATTATTGAACTTATTGAAAGCGTGGAAGAACTAATACATCAAAAGAAATCTAATTGAACAATGAAATGTGTTATTGTCTAAAATCTTAGAAAGAATCACATTGAATATTCATACCGTATAAAAGAAACATAACCCCTAGCCCTAGCAAAGAGTTTAAGTAGCCATTAGAGAAAGGAAAATACAAGATTTTCTCTCCCAAATTCATTCTACACAGCCTCCCTTCAAAACCCTAACGTCAAAGTATCCAAAGAAAATAAAACTTTTACAATTTTAATTTTCTTCCAGATTTACAGCAGTAACTTGTGAGTTAATTTCAGCCTTAAAAAATTGTGAATTTCGGAAAACTCAAAACTGAAAAGTTGTAGATATTTAAGTCACGGCTCCAACCCATCTATCCTTATATCAATTGGATTTTGGAGGAGAGATATATGCCCAAAATACTGATCAGTACTCAGATCTGATTTTTCCTTTTCAGATTCGACCTCTCTAATTTCTTTCCTCATTTGAAGCTTCCAAACATGGTAGATGACCCAAGCACTCCAGCTGCACCCCCTTAGACATTTAAGCATGGTCCTTTAGCTCCACTTTAATTCTAGTTTGGCCTCCATTCTCTCACAAACTCCTATAAACTCATCTTTCTCACATGATTTCCTGAAAGTAGAAAATTACACGCAATAAATGACATCTTATTCAAGAAATTATGTAAAGATAAATAGTATGGACTAATGCAAATCATGGCTTAATTGTACAAATTAAGTATAGTAATAAGGAGATAATGCTCACATAAATATATAACAAGTATACATTCTAAGGCGTTATCACACCCCCCCCCCCCCCCCCCCCCCCGCCCCAACTTAAATCTTGCTAATCCCTAGCAATCCACAAAGCACCCATGTCTACTGAAAGTGAAAAATTAAAACTAAAATACAAGCCACTTTCGTAGGCTACACGACTGCACTTCCCATGTGTAACAAGTCTTTGAACCCCTAGGTCACCCTTAGTGGATGAGTTTACTCTCGTGAGGGTTTGCAGTGACTCTACCCACAAAAGTCAAAGGTTTCCTGAAAATTCCTGCAGCAAATGTTACTCTACTTTATTATTATATCATACAAATGAACTTTCAATTTTTGAGTTGGGATACTATTCATTATATTAAAGATATTTCACTAGCTTCACTTTTGGAGTGTGTGTGTGCATAGCCCATCCAATCAAACCAACTTTTCCAAACATGCATAGACCAAGAATAATCTAGATTAGAGCCTCTACTCCAAAACCTCTCTTAAGTCATCAACACTCTGAAGGAACACATAGAAGTAATGGCTTTTTTTTTCTCTCTCTTCAAATCACATGTGAACAAAAAGGAAAGAAGAAGTTTTAAGAATATCATGTGAATACAAAAACAGCCACTAAAACAACGGAAAAAGATCTCTTGGAAAGGATGTTGAATTCCTGGAAACATGAGGTTAATACCATTCTCATTCGTAACTTTTATCCCAAACACATACCAGCCATGTACTTTTAGGATCAAGTATGACTTTAAGCTCAGTGGTAGTATAATCTTATGGCTAGGTAAAGGCAAAACTGCTTTCCTTGAAATATGAGATATGAATCAAATGCAGAAAATTCAAGTCAAACCCAACTCATAGCAATAACAACCAACTTGAATCAAAATAACATTTACTTAGCCATATAACCCTTTTGAAATACATGAAAGATGTGTAAGACACCAATGATTTATTGATTGATTATGTATGTCTCCTCTTTCTTTCTTTTTTTCTTCTTCTTCTTCTTTTTGATTTTTTTTTTAATTTTAATTTTAATTTTTTTGAAGAAAAGAGAGACAATGGTGGTATCCAAACACATCAATTACTTAGAACTTGAACCCCCAAGAGAATACCCATAAATAAAAATGTTTTGCGGTATTGTAGAAGTATTTCTCATGGCTCAGAAGATGGTGACAATGGTTAGTGTAAAGGTGAGTTGAATATTTGTTTAGCTGGTGACAAAAAATTGGTGGTCTTAGGCTTTCATATCCTAAAATTCCACATAAACCAGCATGCCTAAGGACAAAAATAGGTAAGATCATGGTATATCTCCCCATAATGTTTGCAATAGTCAACCAAAAAATATAGAGATCTTTTACAAAAATTGAAGCATATGAGAGAAATTTAAGAGTTCAAACAAAGATATACTCTCACAAAGAAAAGTAAGGCTCAAGAACTCTCCATATGGGTTGAGTTTCAGCTTATATCTAGCTTGTTCATGATCCATGCATATCCAACATCCAACCGTCTGCCAACCTGGCTATTGTGCTCAAAAGTTTCCAATTGTGCTCTTCATGAAAGAGTCTTAATATAGCAAACAGTATAACCAACTCAGCATTATTCATTCCATCACATGATATAAAGATAAAGTTTCTAACTCTTTTGCATTCAAATTCAAGGTTTTTTTTTTTTTTTTTTTAGATTTGAAATGTTGCAACCAAAAAGAAAGAAAAAAAAATCATGCAAGGTGCAGCAAAATGTGTAGACCTCTCCCCCCAACTAAAATATTGCATTGTCCTCAATGTATCAAAGCCAAAATAAATTCAAGTATAAAGGGAAGAAGTTACCTTAAGCATTTAATTTTTTTTTTTTTTGAAATTTCTTTCACACCTTCAAATGTTAGCTCACAAAATAATAATAATAACAAAACAAAAAACAAAAAACAAAAAACAAAAACAAAAACAAAAGGCAAAAAGAAAAAAAAAACAGAAAGAAAAGAAAATTAAAACAAATATGGTACAACTTCATAAGGCTCTTTTAGAGTTCATATAGTATCCCAATAGGCAAGGATCTCTAGTGACATAGTCTCCTCCTCTAGTATAACTTCCCCTAAGAATGGTTTTAACCTTTATCCATTTACTTTCAAAATCCTATCATCCCTAGGGTCCTCAACTACTACAGCTTCATGGTTAAACACTTCCCTTACAATGAAAGGGCCATCCCACCTAAGTTTTAGCTTACCTAAGCCCAAATATGCATATTTAAGACCACCAGGCAGCGGCTTAAGCTCTAGCTATGGTGCCTCTTCACTTGAATGCATGAGCTTTTTTTAATTCTCTGGTAACTCCTCAAAGCAAGGCTTCCATCCTTCAATAATTTCCATCATCTGTTGTTCTTCCAAAACCTATGAGGAATTCAACAAAGAAAAATTTTTAGATACATGAATATCACATTCTAAATCATAAGAACCGATAGAATTATTAAGAAGAGTTTCAAGAAGATCAGAAAAATAATTCTGATTAAACTCTTCTTGAACCACCGCCCCAATGAGGTTCACATAAGCATAGTCATCATCCTTATGTGGTTGTTTAGCCACATGAAATATGTTTAGCTCCAAAGTCATGGAACCAAAAGTGAGTTGCATCCTTCCATTCCTGCAATTAATTAAAGCATTAGTTGTGGCAAGAAAAGGTCTACCCAAAATAATAGGGGTACAAGCACTAGGATGTAAAACAGGTTGGTAATCTAGAACAATAAAATCAACTGGATAATAAAAGTGTTCAATTTTTACCAACACATCCTCAACAATCCCTCTCGACTCCCTTACAAAGCAGTCAGCCAACTGTAAAGTTATTGATGTAGGTTTTAACTCACCAAGTCCAAGTTTTTGATATACACTGAAATGGATCAAATTAACACTTGCCCCCAGATCTAGCAGTGCAAGCTCTATGATGTAATCTCTAATAGTACAAGAGATTGTTAGACAACCTGGATCCTTATACTTTGGTGGGGTCTTATGCTGGATAACTGCACTTACCTGTTCTGTTAGGAATGCAGTCTTCTTCACATGATGCTTTCTCTTGATGGTGCACTGGTCCTTAATTACCTTGGCATATGCAAGCACTTGCTTAATAACATGCAATAATGGCAAATTTATCTTGACTTGATGTAAATGCTCTAATATCTCAGATGAGGTGTCCAATTTCCTAGGTAATTTTAAGGCTTGTGGAAATGATGGAGGGATTGGGCATTGTTCAATTTCAACAAATCCAAGTGACTCAATTTCATCCTTCTCTTTTTCAACTAGGGTCTCCTTAGATTTCTTAGTTACTAAAGGAGAACTTTTATTAATCTCTTTACCACTCTTCAAAATGGTCACAACTTTTACTTCCTCATGTTTATCCTTAGAGCCAATTTTTAGATTTTTATTAATGGGATTGGGTTGAGTTTGGGAAGGAAGCTTCCCTCTCTCTATCCCACTCAATGAATTTGTAAGCCTAGTTATATGACTCTTGGACTCTCTTACCTCTTCATCTAGCCTAGTTAGCATGGATTCAAACTTTTGATTTTGCTCACTTTGCCTTTGAATGAAAGTACTTAGTGCCTCCTCCAAGGAAGGTCTAGATGATGATGTTGCATGTGGTGAATTAAAATTCCTTGGAGTAGGAGGATTCAACACATTGTCACTCTTATAACTCAAATACGGCTGGTTTCGCATATTTGAGTTATAATTGTTAGAATATGAAGAATTATTTGGCCAATATGAATTAAATGCATGTACTTTTTCTTCTAGCACATTTAAGAATGATGAAAGTGATGCACATTCATTTGTAGCATGGTTTATCTCATGACAGATTTTACACACCTCCATTAGGTCCTCTCTAAAGGTAGCACTAACACTCTTACTTCCTTTCATTTTGAGTGCCTCTATTTATTTAGTTAACATGCTAATTTTTGCACTCATGTTATCATCTTCTCTCAACTTGAAAACACTTCCACTAGAAGTGATAGTGTTAGTTCTAGTCCTATCAGGGGAGTCCATAGGGCTAGGTCCAGTCCATGTGTTTTCAGCTATCTCATCAAGATAATCCATTGCATCATCAGGTTCTTTTTGCAGAAAGTCCCCTCCGCATGAGAGTTGAACAAATTGTTGGTCCCTAGGTGTAAGTCCTTCATAAAAAAAGCTAACCAACCTCCAATCTTCATACACATGAGTTTGGCAGAAATTGAAAAGATCTTTGTACCTTTTCCAAGCTTGGTATAATGTCTCATTCTCTCCTTGGACAAAACTAGCTATCCTTCTTTTTACTTGCTGGATTTTGTGGGGAGGAAAATGTTTCTTAAAAAAATCTTGGGCCATCACCCCCCAACTACCTATAGACCTAGGTTTCAAGGTGTAAAGCTAACTTCTTACCTTATCCTTAAGAGAAAAAGGAAAGAAACGTAACTTAGCAGTCTCAATAATATTTTGTGTATAGAAACTAGTTATTACCTCTTCAAAAGCTCTAACATGGACATAAGGATTTTCATTTTTTGGTCCCCTAAAGTCAGGAAGTATTGCTAATAAACCTTGTTTCAGTTCTACATGTGGTGCATTAGTTGGAAACATGATACATGAAGGAATAGAATTTTGTGTGGGATGCAACAGTTTATACATAGTTCTTCTATTCTCCTCATGATTATTATGTGTTTCATCACCCATGATTGATGAAGAAGGTGAAGGTGATGGTGTGTCAAAAAGATTACCAAAGTAAGTTTCAAATATTTATAATTTGCCACTCTTGTTTCTAACCCAAATGCTCATGCAACAATGAATCCACAATCAAATAAAATAAAATAAAAACAAACTAAAAAATAAAAACAAAATAAGGGGAAAAAAATGGAACGAAGTTACCTATAGAATAATTTCCACTAGCTATGCTTTGCTCCAAAAAAAATTGCCTCTAAATACACAGCAGCTCCCCGGCAACGGCGCCAAAATTGCTTGCTCACTCCCAAGTGCAGGAGATCGTAGCAATATAATTCTTGAAGTACTGAGGTCGAACCATAAGGAGTAGGGTAAATTCAAAGACAATATAATTAAATAACAATTTGGGTAAAGAAGAAAAGTACTTCTTCTTGGTGATTGTTAACAAGAATAATAATAAAAAAATGATTTAAATCAATAATGTAAATACTAGGGCATCAAGGTGCTTTCCTATATCGATATAAAATTATTTGTGATCTAAGAAAATATATATTTCATTATTAATTGTTCTTATATAATTAAAAACTTATGATTTGGTTGAATTGAGACAATTCAAGAATGCATAAAAACCTAGATTAATAATGCGGTTAAAATAGTTTTCAGAAAAACCCATTCACTTTAAAACGTGATTTCTATTTGAAACTAATAGAAATTCATCTAAACAATAAGAAAAACATGATTGAACTTATTGAAAGCATAGAAAAACTAATACATCAAAAGAAATCTAATTAAACAATCAAATATGTTATTGTCTAAAATCTTAGAAAGAATTACATTGAATATTCATACTAGGCCTGTTCAGCCCCTACCCGATGCCGACGGAACCGCCCTTCACCGCACTGATCCGCCCGCCTCATGGCTCCACCGCAGGTTTCAGGTGCGGTGGTCGGCAGAGTTTTTTGAGCATCGAAGCCAGCCGGTGTGGCTAGCGGTGGTGGTTTTTGCACACCAACAAGAACCGCACCGCATCGATATATCATATATGTGTGTCAATGTGTATGATTTAGTATTAAAAAATACTAAGAGAGAGAGATTAGCATACCAGACGGAGAGAAAGGCAGGTAAAGCTTGAAGGAAGAAGAAGCTAGGTTAAGTTTATAATTTAATACGTGTAAAATGATGTCGTTTAGCTTCTTTAATAAGTTTAAAAAATAGTTATTAAATGATGTCGTTTTGACCCAATATTAAAATTAATATTAGGTACAAAACTACGTCGTTTTTAGCATCAGATTTAAAAAAAAAAAAAAAATGAAACAATGTCGTTTTAACAGATTTAAGTTTAGGTTAAAAATTTCAAATCTCAAACAGATCAGAATCAGACTCTCTCTTTCTCTCTCATGCCACCTCTCCCCCTTTCCTCTCTCAAGTCTTGCGTGAGAACCTCCTTTACCTCCTCCGCCTCTGCCTACTCCTCCACCTCTGCCCCTTAAAGCCATCATTCTCCAAGGCCACCATGTAGCTCTCTCAAAATTTTTAGAGAAGATTTTGATGCTCAATTCCTACTATGCTTTTTACCAAATTTGTATGTGCATTCTGTTCTTTTGTTTTTTAATCTATTATGGGTTGTGTTTTGTTTTGTTTTTATATGAGTTTTTGTGATTTGAAATGGGATAGTTGACAAAAAGATAGTGAAATTGTTTGTTTTGTTTTTCTTATTTATAATTTTGTTTGGGAATATTTGGGGTATTTTAATGATTTAGATGTGGTTTTCGTGTTAAATCTATTGTGTTTGGCTCCTGAGAAAATTGAGAAATAACCGAACCAATCGGCATGGTGCACCACACCTTGTGAAGGCCAGTTTCCACCCCTCCACAGTTTAGGTACGGTCAGACATGCAAAGAAACCGCCCCTGCAGGTGCGGTGCAAAATAGCCCCTAAAAACTGACCGCACCGCACCGTGTACAACCCTAATTCATACCGTATAGAAGAAACATGACCCGTAACCCTAGCAAAGAGTTTAGGTAGCCATTAGAGAAAGGAAAATACAAGGTTTTCTCTCCCAAATTCGTTCTACACAGCCTCCCTTCAAAACCCTAACGTTAAAGTATCCAAAGAAAATAAAACTTTTACAATTTTAATTTTCTTCTAGATTTACAGCAGTAAATTTTGAGTTAATTTCGGCCTTCAAAAATTGTGAATTTCGAAAAACTTAAAACTAGAAAGTTGTAGATATTTAAGTCATGGTTCCAACCCATTTAGCCTTATATCAATTGGATTTTTGAGGAGAGAGATACGCCCAAAATACTGATCAGTGCTCAAATCTGATTTTTCCTTTTCAGATTCTACCTCTTTGATTTCTTTCCTTATTTGAAGCTTCCAAACATGGTAGATGACCCAAGCACTCCAGCTGCACCTCCTTAGACATTTAAGCATGGTCCTTTAGCTCCACTTTAATTCTAGTTTGGCCTCCATTCTCTCACAAACTCCTGTAAACTCATCTTTTTCACATGATTTCCTGAAAGTAGAAAATTACACGCAATGAATGACATCTTATTCAAGAAATTATGTAAAGATAAATAATAGGGACTAATGCAAATCATGGCTTAATTATACAAATTAAGTATAGTAATAAGGAGATAACGCCCACATAAATATATAACAAGTATACATTTTAAGGCATTATCAGGACATCAAGGTGTTGTGGGTTTGTCCTGAGTAGTCATGGTTAATGTAGGCCAGGATAAGAAAAAATCTGTAGGCTCACAGAGGGAGAACCAGTTTATCAACTTGGAGCAAGGGAGAAATAGGCAACGTACGCCAAGTGTCATGGTAGAATCTTACCACACAGATCATACTGAGCGAAGTCACTCAAGGACAAGGAGTCACGTCTCACATGACCAGGAGACACAAAAGTTGCAACTTGAAATAGATCACCTATGCCAGAAGTTGAGGCGTAGGGAGCGTGATAGAAGGAGTCCATCACCCCCATCAGACGGATCAGGGGGAAGTAAGGATCACTCATACCACCATAGGTCCAGAACTCCATCTAGTGAATCCTATTTAGCGTCTTCACACCAAGACAAATTGGAAAAGGACAGAAGCAAGCGTGAGAAGGGGTCATCTCACCATGGAACGGGGACTGATGCGATGAGCAAGGCACTTTGCAGATCTCCAAGTCACCCTTTGTTAGGAGAAAAAACAGGGCGTAGCTTCCCCATAGGTTTACACACCCTACCTTTACTTTGTACAATGGAAGAATTGACCCTGTGGAGCACGTTAGCCATTTCAACCAAAAGATGGTAGTTCATTCTGGCAATGAGGCCCTCATGTGCAAAGTTTTCCCTTCTAGTCTTGAACCTGTAGCCATGCGTTGGTTTGATGCCTTGGAGGAGGGATCAATAAGGTCGTTTGAAGAGTTGACAAGGGCGTTTGGAGCTAGATTTATAACATGTAGTAGGGTTCCCAAGCCGGTAGAAGCTTATTCCCCTTACATAGCTATCCTAACTAGACCCTGGCTTCATGCTATGGGTGCGGTGTCGTCAACCCTCCATCTGAAGGTTAAGTATCTCATGCAAGGAAGAGTGGGGGAGCTGATTGGTAGCCAGGCAATGGCTAGGCAATGCTTGGTGTCGGTAATCACATAGCATCCTTTGGATCCTATTGTGGTAGAAAAAGAACAAATCCCATAGCAATTAAAGGATCCTGTAGTGGGATGGGAGGCCGAAGGTGTGGAGCATTATCCAAGAAGCTGGAAATGGTGGTGATAGGGTAGGAAGAAGAGATATATTTTCAGGTGGGGTCCCAATTGCCACCATTAGAAAAGGCTGAGTTGGTGATGTTTTTAGAAGCCAACATTGATGTGTTTGCCTGAAGCACTTATGATGTACCCGGGATTGATCCTGAGTTCATATGTCATCAATTGAATGTGAATCCTGGGGCCATACTTCGAAAGCAACCTCCTCAGCGCTCATCCAAAGAGCATGTTGAGGCAGTAAGGGTAGAAGTAAACAAGTTGAAGCAAGCTGGGGCAATCAAAGAGATTTTTTACCCTGATTGGTTGGCTAATACTATGGTAGTGAAAAAGAAGAATGGGAAGTGGCGTATCTGTGTGGACTTCACAGATTTAAATAAGGCATGCCTAAAGGACCATTTTCCCATCCCTCGGATTGATCAATTGGAGGACGCAACAGTAGGGCATCCTCGGATGAGTTTTTTGGATGCCTTCCAGGGGTATCATCAGATACCTTTATCATTTTTTGATCAGGAAAAGATTGTTTTTCGCTCTTCTGCTGGAAATTACCATTACCATGTGATACATTTTGGCCTTAAAAATGCGGGGTCCACATATCAAAGAATGGTAACGCGGATGCTTGAATTACAGATTAGGAGGAACATGGAGGCGTATTGACGATATGGTGATAAAGAGCAGGCAAGTTGAAGAGCATTTGACAAACTTAAGGGAAGTATTCTCGGTGTTAAGGGAACATAAGCTATGCTTGAATGCATCTAAATGTTCTTTTAGGGTTAGCTAGGGAAAGTTCCTAGGCTACATGATAATGTACTGAGGAATTGAGGTCAATCCCAATCAAATTAAGGCCATTAACAGCTTGCATCCTCCTCAGAATCCCAGGGAAGTGCAGAAATTGACAGGGATGGCAGCAGTTTTGAATAGGTTCATCTCTCGGTTAGCGGATAGATGTCATCCATTTTTCCAGCTTCTACATAAGTGGAAGGACTTTCATTGGACTGAGGAGTGTGTAGGGGCCTTTGAAGAGCTCAAGCGATATCTGTCAAGCCCCCCAATCCTCTCCAGACCTGAGAAGGAGGAAGTGTTGTATGCGTACTTGGTAGTTACAGATTATGCTATCAGTCTGGTCTTGGTCAGAAATGAGGATGGGGTCCAAAGACCTGTCTACTATGTCAGTAAGTCCTTACAGGAGACTGAGACACGTTATTTACCCCTAGAGAAAGTAGTATTGGCAATTGTGCATACCACTTGGAAACTTCCTCATTATTTTCAGGCTCATACTGTGGTGGTGCTCACCCAGCTCCCTTTGCAAGCTCTTTTATATAAATCGGACTATACAGGCAGAATTGCTAAGTGGGGAACCATGCTGGATGCCTATGATGTTAAGTACATGCCTCGGAAAGCCATAAAAGGGCTAGTCCTAGCAGACTTTGTGGCGGAATTCATTGAGGGTGTAGTAAGTGAGGAAGAGGAAGTGTTAGGTGTTATGACCACCTTAGCCTTGGTTATTCCCCTATGGGAAGTTTACACTGATGGTGTAGCTAACCAAAAAGGAGTAAGGGTAGGGATTGTGTTGATCACTCTCGAGAAGCTGGTAATGGAGAAATCATGGTGGTTGGGTTTCCTAGCAATAACGAGGTTGAGTACGAAGCTCTACTAGTTGTAATGGCTATGGTCAGTCAGTTAAGAGGAGAAGTGGTAGAGTTATATTCTGATTCTCGGTTGGTGGTAGGCCAAGTTAATGGGATGTTTGAGGCCCGAGATGAAAGGATGCAGAGATATCTTGCCAAGGTGAAGCAAGCTCAGGCCCAATTTAGGAGCTTTGTTTTAAAGCAAATCCTTAGAGGACAGAACTCCTATGCAGACTCTTTAGCGATGTTGGCAACTTCTCTGGGGTAAAGTTTTCCACAAATTGTTATTGTTGAAGACATGATTAATTCTAGTCTTACAAAGAAGCCCTTGGTCTGGGTACATAGCATTCAAGTGGGGCCAAGCTGGATGGACCCCATAGTAACTTTTTTGAAGCAAGGTTTGTTGCCCGAGGACAAGGTGGAGGCAGGGAAAGTACGTAGGAAGGCTCCTCGTTATTGGCTATCTGAGGAACAAAAGTTGTATAAGCGATCTTACACTAGGCCGTACTTATTGTGTGTGCATCCTGAGGCAGTGGAGCCTTTGTTGGAAGAATTGCATGAGAGCATATGTGGGAGTCATACCGGAGGAAGGTCTTTGGCCCAAAGAGCCCTAACTTAAGGGTATTGGTGGCCAAGCATGCAGAAAGCTTCTCAGGATTATGTGAGGAAGTGTGACCAGTGTCAAAGATATACCCCAAACATTCATCAACCAGGGGGAGTCCTGAATCCACTTTCCAGTTCTTGGCCATTTACTCAATGGGGCTTAGATATAGTGGGACCCTTTTCACGAGCCATTGGGAACCAAAGGTGGCTCCTCTTCGGGACGGATTATTTTACCAAGTGGGTAGAAGTTGAGCCACTTGCTAACATCAGGGACGTGGATGCTAAGAGGTTCATCTGGAGGAATATCATCACCAGGTTTGGTGTCCCACACACACTGATCTCAGATAATGGTCTTCAGTTTGATAGTAAAGCCTTCTAGAGATATTGTGGGGAGTTGGGGATTAGGAACGGGTATTCTACACCTGCTTATCCTCAGGGAAATGGCTAGGTTGAGGCTACTAATAAGGTCATAGTGTCTGGGTTGAAGAAGAGGCTAGATGATGCAAAAGGGAAATGGGTGGACGAATTGCCCTATATGTTATGGACCTATTGTACTACACCTCAAAGATCAACTAGAGAAACTCCTTTCTCAATGACCTATGGGGCAGAAGTAGTAATCCCTCTTGAGTCAGGGCTCCCGACCCTAAGAACTAATCAGTTCAGTGTGGAGGAAAATAATCGTCTGCTTTCAGACAACTTGGATGTGGCTGAGGAAAAGAGAGAAGTGGCCGCAATAAAAATGGCCCATTACCAGCAAAGACTTAAGCAAGGATATGATAAGGAAATGAGGTTAAGGCCTTTAGCTCCAAGAGATTTGGTTCTGAGAAAGGTGGTGGGAATAGCAAAGAACCCCACCTGGGGAAAATTGGGGCCCAACTAGGAGGGGCCGTACAAGATAACTTCAATGGCTGGCATTGGGGCTTATTACTTAGAAGACTTGGATGAAAATGTAATTCCATGTCCTTGGAATGTAAATAATTTATGGCATTATTATTATTAATGCTATGAACTTATTTGTTATTCATGTTTGGTTTGTTTGCGCTTCATTATGGATGCATTTGATGAGGTAATCATTATGTATGGAAAAGTTCTAAGTGTTAAACAAAACCTTGGCTTTGTTCAACTCCTCGGATCACAAGCCTTGGGTAAATTAACATTGTTTGGAAAAGTTCTAAGTTTTAAACAGAACTTTAGCCTTGTTCGACTCCTCGGGTCACAAGCCTTGGGTAAATTAACCGAGTTTGGAAAAGTTCTAAGTGTTAAACAGAACTCTGGCCTTGTTCGACTCCTCGAGTCACAAGCCTTGGGTAAATTAATATTGTATGGAAAAGTTCTAAATGTTAAACAGAACCTCAGCCTTGTTCGACTCCTCGGGTCACAAGCCTTGGGTAAATTAACCTTATATGGGAAAGGTCCAAATGTTAAACAGAACCTTAGCCTTGTTCCACTCCTCGGGTCACAAGCCTTGGATAAATTAACAGTCCTAGAAAAAACTTCTAAGTGTTGGCCAAGATCTAGGTTTGATGTGGCTCCTTGAGTCAGAAATTGCAAACGAATTGGCCTTCGCAGGAAGTTGTCTAAGTAAGGAGTAAAGTTAAAAAGCTTGAGTACTTCCTCGGGTCTCAGGATCAGTACAAATGGGTTTGCTTTGGGATTCCAAGTCCAATTAAAAGTAAGTGTTGTTTGGCATTTTTATTGAGTTCTAGGAGTTAGTTTCATAACTTTCTTGTAAGTCGTTTTAGATTGAGTAGAGGGATAAGAAGTGTTGAGTAAGGTAATCACAAGTTAGTGTGTTGCAACTGTTACAAGGAAAAGAAAATAGCATGAAATGCAAATTGACAAGTAAAAATTAAACAAATGGAAGAGCATAAACTAAATTTTAACTTTTTTCATTAAGTTTTGAGAATCGGAGTACAATAGAAAGAAAAAGAGGGTATCAACTAGATTTAAGCCCAATTACAAAGTTGGCCATCTGTTTATAAGTCTAGGGCTAAGCTACGTAGATGCTTTTTTTTCTTTCCCCCCTTTCTTTTCTTGCTCTTTTTCCTTCTTCTTCCTTTTCAACTGGGTAACTTCTGCTGCTTCCTCTGTCTCCACATCCACGACATGTGTTGGAACTTGTTGCACTTTTTCTTTGTCTTGGGCTCGTGTGGTAGAAGGAGTGGTGGTAGGCTGAGCTGAGGAGAAAGTAGGGGTGGAGCTGGGGTCTGTTGGAGCCTAAGAGGGAGTGCAGGGCTGGAAGGTAATAGACCTTGTCAGGAGCCTTGAGCTCTGACTCTGTGCTGACCCTAATTGCATTGAGGGTCTGACCCCACACTTCCAAGTAAAAGGCCCGAGCAACATCCTTAAATTGGGCAGTTAGACTTTCAGCCGCCTTAGTCATGCCTGCATCATAGGCTGCCTGCTCGGCCTTAGCCTTCTCGGTATCCTTGGCTTCCAGCTATTTGTTCAACTGTTTCAGTTCCACCATGTTCAGGGTCAATTTGTTCTCGGCCTTCTTCTGAGCCTCTAAGGACTCTACAGCTTGTTTTTCAAAGCTGTTCAGGGCAGCTTCAGCATTTTTCTGGGCTTTTTCGGTTTTGGTCAGTTGGGCAAGAGTCTCCTTGAGCTTCTTGTCCACCTCGGCGCGGGCCTTCTTAGTTGCTATCAACTTGCCCTCAGCTTGCCTAGCTTGGTCCAAAGTGTGGTCCACCCATTTCTCGGCCATGAAGGCAGCTTGGATAGACTGCAAAATGAGTACCAGTTAGTGCTCGTACATGTGTTATTTTACTTTACAAGAAAAGTAGGATGATCATGTACCTTTGCCAAGTCTCGTTTTAGGGATAGGAAGACTTTGCATTTTCTGAAGGACCTGAGCTCTTACATGTCCTCAAGCAAGCATAGAGCTTTCTCCAGGCATTCCGCTACAAAGCCTGAGCTGCCTTTTTGATGGTCCCTCAGGTTGGCATCATCCATCACTGGACTACTAGAGCTCAGCGTGAAGAAGCGTCTCCAAACAGAAGGCTTGGGTGGTCGGTCCCCCTCAGATTCCTTTGAGGTCCTAGAAGAGGTGCTTTTCTTCTGTTGGCCCCTAGTTGCTCGGGTTTCCTTAGCTGGGGGTAGTTGAGAGGAATGGGTGATTTCACCCTTCTCGACACCTTCAGTGCTTTTGCCTCCTTGGCCTCTCTTCCTTTTCTTCTTAGGGGTATCGGCAGAAGATGTGCACGTCAGAGTAGGAATGGGTGGTCAGGGCACCATCGGGACAGCTGGAGAAGAGCCCCCAGCGTGGGTTGTTAGTAAAGCAAGATGATTCAGAGTCTTCTCTTCCAATCCCATTCCTTCTAGAATGTTAGTCCCCTCTTGGTTGATGCTGACTTGGGCGACGTGTAGAGGGTGATGTGAGGTGTTGGGAGCGTCCTCGGGGTCCTTTTGTTGATAGAAGACTTCGAAGTCTTTGTCCGTTACTTCTTGGACAGGTTCAGGCGTGAGCTCCTTAGTCTCTTCATTTGAGGGTATGAGAGGCTCTTGTGGGTAGAGGAGCCTGGGTACAAATGGGGTTGGGAGTTGAGCGTCTTGAGTTCCAGCTGGAGGAGGTTCAGCTAGTAGGACAGCAACATCAATTAAAGCTAGTCGTGCATCCTTAGCTTTGATGACGTTCTTCAAGCTTTGGAAGTGTTTTGAAAGGGGTTCAAACCCAAGGATGACGTGTACTACCCGAAGTTAGGCGTCCTTATGTAGAAAAATCTCTGACCTAAGGATCTGGTTTAGGTCTGTAAAGTTCACAAGGTGCTTGGACGGGGTAGTGTGGTGTTTGTCTGCCAATAAAAAAAAACAAAAAAAAAAACAATAGGAGTAAAGATCATAGTTACGTCTGTGGTCCGTGGGAACCCTACCTGGTTCCCCTTCTTAAGTGGGACAATGCAATCCATCATGCCAGTCTCCCGAGATGATGAGGAAGTCCTCGTCTATACCCTTGCTTGAGTCAGGCAGGCAGGAGATTAATCTAACGACAGAGACTCTACATTTGATGTAGTATTTAGTCTCTTTCCCCTTTTGGTAGTTGTATACCCAATTTACATCGTGCCATGTAAGGTTGGTCCCCATTTTTTGATTTATCATGTTTACACACCCGAGGACCCTAAAGACGTTTGGGGAGCATTAGGTAGGGGTCAACCTATAGGTCATTAGGTAGTCTCTGGTGACCCTTCCCATAGGGATTTTCATCCCGCCTTCTATGAAGGCGATAATTGGAATGACTACAAAGCCGGCAGGTCTGTTCATGACCAGCCATTCACCCAGTTCACAATGTTGGAGTTCAACACCATCGGGGATCCTATATTGCGTCCTAAAGGCGTCCATGCCTTTAGAAGTATCTATTAGCCTAGCAAATCTACCCATGAAATTTTATAGTATGATAAATGCAAATTTGTGCAAAAGAAAAATGTGAGTATGAACACACCTACGAGCAATGAAAGATTTCTCCTCGGGAAGCGGCTTCAACACAAATTTCCAAAATGCGTAAATAAGGTAAAGTCATCCTCACGCTCTCCTTATATAGAAGTGAAAAATAAGCGGTAACTTTCCCGCCCATAAATGAAGTGAAACGAGGACTGTAGGATTCTCATCGTATCGTAGAATGTGGGGAGACAAGCATTTGCCTGACACCATAAATGTGAAATCGTGGATACCGAAGCGTCAGGAGCATGCTGGAGACAGGTGAAAGGACATTACCACGTGGGAACGCATATGGCACATATCAGACTAGATCTTGTAACTAAAACCTTGCTTTTATCTCAGAATTAATTGCAAAGTTTTAGGGGGCTATTGTGGGGGCCCGAGGACCGAGGAAGGAATTGTTGAACTGTAGTCTTGTTATTGAGACATCACGTGCTCGAAGAGGGAATTCACCTGAGGAGAGGAGGAGAAGAGACAAAAGTCTCTTAGGAGCTTTAGGTGGGAAGGATAGGCTGAGGAGAAAGAATCGTGGAGGGTAGGGGAAGTTTCCAGCGAGAAGTAGCATGTTGCCTTCGCATTAAATGGTGGGCAACAGCTTTATCAGTTGCATTGATGAGGAAGTGACCTGAACAGTGTAGTTCACAGCTAAGTAGCTCCTTCCACCACCTTTTTTTAGGACATATGTGTTTCACTTGTTAAGAACATATGTCATTCTTTTATGTAATTGGCTAATCCTTTGACAAAAAGCACTTTACTTGTAATTGGGTAGATCTAGGTGTTTTCAATACTTCAAGAAACAAGGTTTCAATATCAAGTGTTAAAGTCATTCAAGTCTGTCCTAGAAACAAGCTGAATAGTGCAAATTCATTAAAGCTCGACAGCTGCATCTATCGAGCTTAAGAAAGCTGTTTCAGCCCGTGTGCTCAACACCTGCTCGACAACTGCTCGACAGCTCCTATCTGTCGAGGTTTAAGAATTTCAAAATTCGGATCTGATTTTCTTGAGATCTGTGAATGTGTCTTTGGGTCTTCTTTTCTCCTAACCCTAGACATATAAAAGAATTATTTTAAGGGCCGTCAAAGAGTTTACAAGTTGCATAAGTTTTGAGAAAATTTTGCTCAAGAAAATTGTGACTAGGGACAGAGTTTTGCCCTAGTTCATTATTCTTGAAGAAGTTGCTGTGTATGTGCACCATAGGGTTTTATAACCAAGCATTTTCTTGATCTTCATCGTGGATGAGCTGAAGAACTTTGCAACCAACAACCTTCTCTAGTTGGTGATTGAAGTCGCGTACTGGGATTCACGCAATTGGTTAGTCACATACTTGGGAGCCGTGCATCAAAAGGAGAAATTGTCACTATAGAACAAATCCAATTGGGTATTGGGGTAAGGGTTCAACTGTAGGTTGGTATAAGGTACTGAGATTCTTTTACTTGTAATCGCTTGTTGTGATAATAGTGGAATTTCGGGAGTGGTGACCTTAAAATCACCCGGTGGAGTTTTTGCTGTGTAGGTTTTCCCCATACATAAACAAATCACTGTGTCAATTTATTTTCTGCTGCATACTTTAGTTATTGGTGATTTGTTTGTACTACCATGCTCTTTGCATGTTAATTTAATTAATTAATAAACTTGGCTAATTAATCAATTAATCCATTATAAGGGGTCAATACGTTGTTGGTCTATCATCTTCAGCGGATGTTTAAGGGGAAAGGTGTCACAATGAGAATTTGGTTAGGTAAAGATAGGGGGTCAAGATGTAAAGAGAATGGAGTATATAAATTGGGTGGGGGGGGGGGGGGGGAATTTCAAGAGAAGTGGAGGAAAAAGAGAAATCTCAGAAAGACAAGAGTTAGAATAAGAACATTGAGAGAAGAGCGTGAACGGTGTTCCATTTTGAGTATTATTTGCCTCGTCGGGCAAGCTTGTAATAAGCTCATTACATATATTAATCCATGACCCTTAGTTTTTCTTCCTTGTTTTTGTCATCGAGCTAAGCCCTCCCTTTTTGTTTGATCCACTCTCTTACAAGTATATTGATTTAGGCCTGATTGAACTGTGCAAACCTCACTATTCTAAATAGGCTTGGGCTGTTTGATTTTTGGGTCCTTACAAATAGAATAGAATTAAGAAATATTATTTGGATATTTTAAAATAAAGGAATGGAAGGTAAGTAACTTTGTTTGGGATTAATATAGAAGGAAATGAATAAAATCATTTTATAACAATATTATTATTAGATTCATATTTTGAAATAAATAGATGAATATATAAGGGCATTTTGGAAATTTTAGTAAAAAATTCATTAAATCTAATTTTATTCTCTTCAATTCCTTCCATTTTTTTTTCTTTTTTTGGGTGGGGCAGAATGAAAATTTTAGGGAATAGAGAGGAATGTGTATTCTTTCCTATCTATTCCATTATTTTCCACTTAAACTTCCAAAACAATGGAACGAATTTTTCACTTCCTCAATTAAAAATTCCAAATAAGGAAAGGAAATAATATAGACAAAGTTTAACTACAAATTTGGTTGTAACCTTAACTCAATATCTTTTTTATTGGAGGTGAATTTTGACATATGTACCATTGGATTATATCTTCTTCTTATATCCTCTATACTTACAAAATTTCTAGAAATTTAAAGAGCAATAGTTATGTCATCAATAAATTTTTTAAATTACAAGTTTTGGTAGTTTTTTTTGAAACCAAGTTTTGGTAGTTTAAAATTATTTATAAAATATAAGTTTATTGATCATATAGCAAATAATATTCGATCAACATAAAATTTGATATGTGTATTAAGAGCGTAATGAATATGCAATTCAATGATTAAATTTTCAAAATATGCAGTAATGTTTATTTTATGAAGTAAGATTGTAACCTTAAGGTACAATCAATTTTGTAATTAAACTTTGTCCGAAGAATATTTTAAAATTATTATTTTCATTTCATTCATTTCCCTCGTTCCAAACGAGTTGTTATAGAGACCTAAGAGAGAGTAAGTGACGAATTTCAGGGTATGAGAGAAAGCCTAGAATTTCGCAAAATAAAGATCATTAATGTCATGACATCTAGTTCTTTTTCTAACATTAGATCTAATCAAATCCAATGGTTCAAAAATAGTGTAACTCTTGTGAAGATACACAAAGTATAACTTAAACTCATCCAATTTGTCGGATTGCAACTTTCTACCCGAAGGAATCAGGTAGAGTGTTAACCCCCAAACCAAGCCCAATTACCCTCGGCAATTGGCCTAGAGCATATTTTTGTCCACAAACCAACAATGGGCTAAATAAATGAGGGTTTGTTTCGGACCCGCTTATTTTGCTGAAATTGAAAACTTTTTACTGAAAATATTGTAGATAAAGGTAAAAGTTAGCTGAAATAGTACAGTGAGACCCATAAATAGTACCAAAAAGTGCAGTGGAGCCCATGAATAGTAGCAAAAATAAACTGAATAGTAAAATAAGTTGGTAAAAATCATTTTTGCCAAACACATACTGAGTGTGCCCTTGACATAGATTTGCCTCACTCCCAAAAAAATCCCATCCAAAGGATCATGTTGGAATTAAAACCATAGAACTGAGCTTTTCACTCTTGGAGTAAGTGAAGTGAATATAGTTTCTTATCATCAAACAAACATTTACCTGTCTTATAATCTTAGAGGGCAGTAGCATGCTTACATTACCAAGAAATAAGATTTATAGGATAAAGATCTTGGGCAGATGTACAATAAGAATATATACATCTCTATAATTAATAACTACATGCTCAACACTATAGATATCTAGGGTCACATGTAGTCATATTGAGAAGGAACAATTCTTCAGTATGTAAAAAATATATTGAGTTTCCTCTTACAAATGTTGGAATTGAAAGTTGAAACCACATAGCTGATCTTTTCTTTTCTTTTTCTATTTTTACAAGATATCCAAATCTTTTTGAAACCTAACTAATCCCTAGGCTGTTTGGAGCAATAGGCATAGGTAATCCTCCTGTGGCACATTCATGGATAAATTTCTTAGGTAACTGCAAGTCTGCAAGGAGACAAGGAGTTGGCTCTATACTAATAGAGGGAGTCAAACTCAAGATCTCAAAATGAGAAACTTGAGTCTAATGAACCACAAGACTAAGTCACATAGCTAATCCATTTATCTTTTGGAGTTAGTGAAACAAATATATAGTTTCTTATCATTAAACAAGCACATATTAGTTGATTATATATGTTACAGAGAGTCCAGATTAGTGGGATAGAGATCCTGGGGCAGATGTAGAAGAAGACCCAATCCATCTAGCCTTTAATGACTGAGTGAGGCTCTGACTTTCCATTGAGCTTTCACGTTGGCTCTGACCAAATTGGTCACTTAAGGAATCAAACGTCCATTCATTACTATAAACTCTTAGATCCATGTTCAATTCATCAATGACTGTTTGTCCTTCAAGCATGCTCACTACGGCACTCATGGTGGGCCTAAGCGCTGGTGATGGATTAATGCATAATAAAGCTACCTTAATCATTCTAAGTGCCTCTTCCTTACTGAACTCAGTCCCCAATTCTGGATCTACAAGCTCCATCATATTCCCCTTCTGATGTAAAATGATGGCCTGAAGTGACAAAGAAGAGAGTTTGGGAGTGAGAAGGAAACCAATGAAAAAAAAAAAAAAACTGATTTAATTTTGCAATTTTCTATTAATGAGCAAACCTATAGGCTTCCTACTCAAATGATGAAAAAATAAGTGAGTAAATTAATAAAAGAATAGTTTAAATTTTTTTTTTTTTTAATATAAAGCAATTAATAACAACTTCTTTTTAGTTGGGAAATTCATCCTTTTCATTTTTTTTTTTTTTTGCAAAATATAATTAACTTTTCCAGTGTTTTGAAGAATTTTAACAAAACGTTAAGACATCATCAGCACATCACTTAGATTTCAATGAAAAATTAGTTATGCAACTTGAGCCTTGAAGATGCAAGCAAAAAATATTGTTCAATTGGCTAAATTCTTGCCTCATATAACTGGGGGTCAGAAAATTTCAACTAAATTATGTATGATGATTTTCCACCTTGTGCCCAGCGAAGCATAAAGCAGGTTGACCTAGTCAAATGGAGTAGCTCCAAAAGAAGCAACCTGGGTTCATGCTTCATATGGTGCTTTTAGCTGCGAAGTTTCAAAAGAACATTGGAAGGATGTATCTTACCCAATCTAGAAGACATGCAGGGTTCTCGTTTGGTCCATGTTTCCTGTTGTTCTTCCCAGCAACAATTTCCAATACAACAACTCCAAAACTATAAACATCTGCCTTGTAAGTTAAAATACCCCATAATACATATTCTGGTGCCATATAGCCCCTGCAACATATACATTCAGCTATGATATTTGGTTCACTAGTATGATAGTATAAATTTCTAAATCCAACAGGACCAACAGCAGTTAACTCTCAACTTTTATTAAGCATGCAATCATGTAATTAAGACAGCCACCATATGAGAGAGTTTAGCTTCACTGAACTAGAAGTGATAACAAAACAATAAAGGAAAATATTAGACCTACTACAAATTTTATTACAAAAAACTTACAAAAGTATAAATAAATGTAATTGGTGCCAAATTAGCAACATAATAATTAAATTTCTTAATTACTTTCTTGGTTTATGTTTTAAAAGTTAACTCATCAGTTTGTAAGGTCTATGTAATAAAATTAGTAATAGTTTGTTTTTAGAAGAAAATTTGTAATAATTGTAACATAAAAAAGAAGAAAAAGAAAAAGAAAAAAAGCAAGAGTAACAACTAATACGTATATTAAATTAGAGAGATTACGTTTTTTGAAAGTGGCAAAATGGATCAAAGTGCTTGAACTAGTGTGAAAGAATATTTCCTTAATGTAATTTGGGTTGAATTCTTCTTGTGCTTGGTGCTAATTCCAAGAAAGTCTATGTACTGATTCTTGGGTTCTTATCATTCTCCCATGCTTGGTTATGACTTATTGGCTGTATTTTTTCTATTTTCACTACTTGGTGCTAATTCCAAACAAATCCTAGGCCCTACCCATTTTGTTTTATTCCACTTATGCCTATATATGGTTCGAATCTCTATCCTTATATAGGGATTAAGACAATGAGACCCCTTGTCTCCTTTGTTGTTTGTCATAGTTATAGATGCAATTAGCAGAATGTTGGATAAGGCTATGAATGAAGGTCGCTTGTCAGGTTTCAGTGTGGGTAATTTAGTAGGAAACACTTTGACGGTGTCTTATCGTCTCTTTGCAAATAATACTTTGATTTTTTGTGGTGCTGATATGGATCAGCTTCTGATAATTCATTTAGTGTTTATCTGGTTCAAAGGCTACGTTGGGATTAAAAATAAACTTGCGTAAGTCTAAATTGGTTCATATGGGGGCGGTTCCTAACATTGAGGAGTTGGTGGATGTCTTAGGTTGTAAGTGGGGCTCGCTTCCAATGAAATATTTAGGCCTTCCTTTGGGTGATAAATTTAAGGAGAAGATGATTTGGAATGCTATTTTAGAGAAGGTGGAAGGGCGGTTTGCGGGGTGAAAACGGTTATACTTATCCAAGGGACATAGAGTCACTTTAATTAAAAGTACTCTATCTAATTTTCCTATATTTCTTCTCTTTATTTCCTATTCCAGCTGATGTGGCTAATCAAATTGAATAATTTCAGCAAAACTTTTTATGGAGTGGTTTTGAGAATGAGTCCAAATTTCATCTGGTGAATTGGACTAAGGTTTGTGATCCTTTCCAACAAGAGGGTTGGCAATTAGGAGTTTGAGGCATTTCAATGAAGGTTTATAAGGGAAGTGGTTGTGGAGATTTGGGATTAAGAGGGATGCGCTTTGGAGGAGGGTTAATTGAGGAAAAGTATGGTTGTGAAGGGGGCAATTGGTGTTCCAATTAAGTTTTTGCTCCTTATGGAGTTAGTTTGTGGAAGACAATAAGATGAGGCTGACCCAATTTTATCCAGTATGAAGTAAGGGATGGGTATAGAGTGAAGATTTGGTAGGATTTGTGGTGTGGGGGGAGCTCTCCAATGATGTGCTTTCTTTGAGTATTTTGGATTACCTGCGATAAGGAGGCTAGTGCGGCTGATCTTATGAAATTCACCATTGGGGTCCTTCATTAGGATGTGAATTTCATAAGAGCTATTCAAGATTGGGAATTAGAGTGCCTATCAAATTTTATGGACTCCATCTATGGCACTTCAGTGAAGGGAAGTAGGGAGGACAAGATTTGTTGGATTCTAGCTAAGAAAAAGGGTTTTGGGATTAGTGGGTACAATCAGGTCTTGCTTAATGCTAATGATCAGTCATTCCCTTGGAGAAGCATATGGAAGTCAAAGATCCCGTTTAGAGTTGCTTTTTTGTATGGACTATTGCCTTGGGAAAATTTTGATAACTAACAATTTACATAAACAGATTGTTTGGATTTTGGGTTGGTGCTATATGTGTAAATGAAACAGGGAATAGTCGAACACCTATTACTCCATTGACCTATTGCTACTAATTTATGGTCTATGGTGTTTGGCTTGTTTAGAGTTTGTTGGGAGATGTCGAAGACTGTTGTTGAGTTACTAGCTTGTTGGCAATGGCATTTTGGTCATCATCGAAATGGTCGGATTTGGTTGGCTACCCCTCACTATTTGATGTGGTGTATTTGGAGGGAGAGGAATAACCAATGTTTTGAGGATTCAGAGAGAAGTTTGCTTGACCTTAAACTATTTTTCTTTAGAATTTGTTGGATTGGATGTAAGTTTTGTGTAGTTATACTATACTTTCAGTTAGTGATTTGATAGATCTATGTAATTTAAGTGATTGATTGCATGTCCCCAATTGTATACTCCCCGTATACTTTGGGTGACTCATTTTTTAAAATCAATAAAAAAAATTCTTCTTATTGGTATTGTCACTATTCATGCTCAACTTTATCCTTTGGTGGTTTGTATGATAGGCTTGTGTTAGGAGATAACATCTTGGGAGATTTCAATTGAGAAGTTAATATAACATATAGGGATACTATTTAACCCAAAAGTTTAAGCCAATGGGTTTGAACCCAATTATGTTGTATTAACCACTCACTCTTGTGGTTATTATCCTATGTAGGACTTCACCTCTTAATTAACCACATCACTCACATGTGAATATTGTAACAAATTCCCCCCTTCACATGTGAGCCTTCTACTAAGTCACTTTTGACTACACTTCAGTTAGTCTCCCTCTTAAATGGAAGTATTTTTCTTAACAATTCATGGTGTCATGCATTACCATCATCGATAGAGTGCCCTTTACTCAACCATGAGTAGAGCAAACATAGGAGTCTTCCTTGCACAACAATGTGAGTCACTAACAAGCACAATTGCCTTAGACTCACCACTAAGTTGAACCTTTTACATAGTGGACATGGGAGTTTTCCTCATTCTACTTGGTGGGACTCACTAATGAACGCTCATCACTTTTTGGGGAGATAGAACTTTGTGGAAACTCTAATTGATAAGTTAATATAACATATAAGAACACCATTTAACCCAAAAGCTTAAGCCTAAGGGTTTGGACCTAGTTATGTTATATTAATTTCCTTACTCATTTAAATTTTCTCCATGTGGGACATCCAAACACATTTATTCTTAACAATCTATCCCTCACGTGTGAGCCATTGCCTCTTTGTAGGCCACAAACAAGTCTTACTTGCTCCTTCTTTCCTATGAGCTCTTCTTCTCTTGTGCATCATCCATGTTCCTCTCATACGCCATCCACAAGAGCCACGTGTTATCCCCATACGCTCATTCATGAGCACCCCACACGCCCACTTCCATAGGAACCTCTTGTTGCATTGTCCTACTTTGATCTAGCATCATTGGCGATAATATTTTGTTGGGCCTCTTTCCAAGATCATTTGTGGGGGCTTTATGGGCTTGCTTAGTATGATGCACACTTGTGTGGGCTCCAAGTACACGCACTCCGTCCTAGCTCCAATTGCAAAAGGGACTGTGAAAACCTTACCACCTTACTGCGCACCACCATAGAGACCTTAGGGAGACTTCAAATTAAGAAGTTAATATAATATATAATGACACCATTTAACTCAAAATATTTATTAAAAAAATGGATTTGAGCTCAATTCTGATATATTAACCACCCATTGTTGGTTATATCCAACATGGGACATCACTTCTTAATTAACCCCATCACTCACACGTGAATATTCCAAAAGCTTGGATAAGGGTTGGATGTTTATGTGAAGTCCATAAATAGAAATCACTTGGTGGAAGCTGTTTTAGAAGCTTATGGGCAATCAATGAATCAAAGGAAGAAACTCAATTCTTGACTCAAAATAGGAACATATTTGACTAAAGTACACCTTTGGCCTTAAATTTTCAAGAAAAATAAAAGACGCTTTTTTGAGTTGAAAACCACATTAGGAGGTTTAAGTGCCACCTTCGCCAGGGCGATCGGTTTCTTCACATACAAAAATTCTTGCATTGCAAATATTGATAGTTTTAGAGTTGTTTGCATTTTGGCTCTTTACGTTTCAAAATTTTCATTTTGACCCTTCGTGTTTGTTTTGTTTTCATATTTACCCTTTATATTTTAAAATTTTCATTTTGCCCCTTTATGTTTGATTTAAAATTTCCATGTTTGGCCCTTCAATTTATGTTTGATTCAATATTTTGTGTTTGATTCAGTTAATAACTCATAATAAATATCTATAGAAGATGATATAGAATAGACAACCTTACCTTTCCTCTAGTAGAGGGATCATCATAAGTTGCAACACAAAAAGCTCAGCAAGTGAAAATACACTAATAGAAATCCATGGAGTTGGTAGCAGAATCACATGAAATTTGGTGACTTGAAAGGAAGCGAGGTGGGGAGTAAAACTTACTACTTTCCTAAAATTTGTAAGAGGTCTAGCTTTCTTGTTAATTCTAGGACATTACAAATTCACGTGTGAGTAATGGGTTTAATTGAGAAGTGATGTCCCATATTGTTCATAGCAAGAGGTCTAGCTTTCTTGTTAATTATGGGACATTTCCTAAAATTTGTAATGTCATCTTTTCTAATATTCTCAAATGTAGTTTTTGAGAATATTTCCATTTTTTAGCCTAATTCCGTGCCTAACACAAATTAAGGGTTATTTGGAGTTTCCCAACCACCTATGGTTGCCCCAATGTTTTCCTAGGCTATAGCCCACTAAGCATCAAGTTATTCAGTAATATAATTTCAGAGATAATTTTCTTCTCTTACCTTTGCCTTGTGGATTTAAGGTTTTCCCTTGGTACTTAGGTGCATTTCTTGAGTGGACGTGTTCTACTTCTTATGGCTACTTGATTGCAATAGCAAAGGTGATAAAATAGAAATGAATTGGGGTAAAATAGACTCCAAAGGAAGTTAAGAAGGGCCAAAAGAAAGGGTGGTAGCTCACATTGTTCCAGCAATTCTAGTTTTAATGAGTGTGTTCTCATCTTCGTCGAGCTTGGCCAAACCAAAGTCAGAGATCTTAGGGTTAAGGTCTCTGTCAAGCAACACATTAGTAGATTTGATGTCTCTATGAACAATTTTCAGTGTTGATTCCTCATGCAAGAAAGCTAGACCTCTTGCTATGCCAACAGATATTTTCTGCCTTGCAGGCCAATCCAATTTTAATTGACCATCTGCAGGACCTGAGATTTATGTTCAGAACCCAATCAATGAACTTCATCATTATTGTTTTCTCCTCATTATTCTGTTATCAACATAAAATCAATGGTAAGGTATAAAACATTGTCTTACCGAGCAAAGTATGTGCAAGGCTATTGTTTTCCATGTACTCATATACCAACAATAATTGTTTTCCTGCAATACAACATCCATACAATCTAACCAGATTTGGATGTTGTAAACCAGACATAATGCCTATTTCATTCACAAATTCACGACTTCCTTGCTTTGATTTTGATGAAAGTTGTTTAACTGCAATTACAGTACCATCTAATAGTATACCCTGCATCAAGAATTGAAAAATAAACATTTTCTTGTATGTATTTCTCCAAATGTCAATGATCAATAAGAAGAACAAGGAAAAGGATGGAAAATAAATTCATTCTAGAATAGAGAAAAAGTTCTCAGATACCTTGTAAACTGATCCAAAACCACCTTCTCCAATCTTGTTTGCAACATTGAAGTTATTAGTGGCAGCTTTTATTTGTCTATATGTAAAAAAGCCAGTTTGGAGATCTAATCTTCTTAACTCTGTAAAAGGCATCAGGCTAAGATTTCACATTACATCTAACAGTAAAACATATCCAATTTTTAACCAAATATTTGTGTGCCTCTTGACTTGTTACAGACTTCTTAAAGAATGAGAAAAAAAAAATTGCTTTTAGAAGGCACTCTATTGTAGTTGATCAAAAAGAAGCTGTAAGATACAAAAAGAAGATATATGAACAGGTACTGAAAACCCAAAGTTGATAGATTTTTCCTTTTGCTTCTTTCTTACTTCTGTACAGCAATAACAAGAAGTTCAAAAAACTAAATGAAAGAGGTGTGATATTCCATTAGTTTATTATGGAATGAGATGTGCTTAACCCTTAACACTAGATCATTTCGCAACTAAAATAAGAATATTAAACAGACAAACCAAATTTCATGTGACTTTGAGGACATGTCAAAACTGAATTCTTTTCTAAATTGATAACCTTTCCTCCCAGAAACTTAATTTACGCACTTCATCAGACAATTGCTCAACTACAGCTAGCCTACACCATCCATGCAATATTCATTTTAAAAATTACTATATGCAGATTTTACAAAAAAGAAATGATACTAGGATTTTGCATAATTCCATTTGCTCATTTATCATCATAGGTAGAATTAAATCACTCCAATCATCATGCAAATCTCAAGATAAGTTCATATGCTTAACACTCTGCAATCCCACAATCATGCAGTTTCTTTTCAAAGTGTATTTTGGAAAGCTGATCATCTGTGGAATGATATGGAAAAATAAAATATTGAACTGCAATAACATACAAGCCCTTGTATACTTTTTCTATACATTGTTCTAACTTCCTGCTATAGATGGAGAAAATGAATACTGTCATTTCTAATCTTTACATCAATATTTTCCCAGGTTACCTTTTTCCCTTGATATCCTCCCTCCCAAATAGCCTTTCCACCGAAGAATGCCCAAAATCATAAAAATGAGAAGTAGCGCCAAAACTACAGCTCCAACCACAATGGTTATCTTCATCTTATCATTAAGGTGACTGAAACCTATAGAAAGAAAAATAGCGAAGAACAGTGATTATAAGATTGCATTCTGAAATATACGTCACACCATAAAAAAAATCCAAAGCAAAATAGCAAATAATGGTTCAAAGAAAACTTGGCGGGGCATAGTTATTATAAAGTTTTGGTTGTCTTCCATCTAAATGCATGTTAACCTGGTTTTGAGTCTCTCTTTTTTAATGCAGATAATTATGGAGTTCTACTTCCAATAAATTGCTATTTTTCATCAATTTTATCTGAATGTGGAAGAAGTTGGACAACGACAAGATTCTTAATCTCCAATACAGTTACCAGATTCCACAGAGATAGCTGAAATGAGAGGACCATATGTTCCTGTCTCTGGGGCAGCTGTTGTCCCTTTCCCAGCCCAATAAAAGCGAATCATCAAAACGCTATTTTTAACAACTGCATTAAATTTCATAACAACTGCTTTATCAACCCCTCGTGCAGTGTTTTCAATATCAAAATCTTTCATCACCAGTTCCTCCTGCAGCAAATCAATTCATTCAACTCCTCCACTATAACATATAGATAAAAATAAATTTGATGGAATACCTGGATATAAACATCAAATATCCGCCTTCCAAGACTGTAAAAAGATCTGTTGTCTCTGAATACTATCTCCGCAAAGTGAAGTTTCACTTTATAACGTCCATTTGCTAAGCAGCGAGCATAATATGTGATTGAAAGAGGAGATAGGCGTGCACTTGTGTACAGTTCAGACTCTTTCATTATAAGTGCAGATACATTCTTTGCTACATAGTCATTAGGGGTAGTGACATCCCAAAAATTTCCAGTGCTACTGAATCCCCAATTCTCCCTCTCCCTCACAGGAACAAATACCGCAGCACCAGCTGAGTCATCATCCTCTTCATACATTCTGTTTCCAACAGTGGTTGCTTTCCCACCACAATTTATATGCAAAGAATACCGATCTACATAGATGATGCACCCTATCATTGATCAAATACAAATGGACATGATAGAACAACAACAAAGTATCCATTGTATTGTTAATTAATTTATGTACTTATTATGTACAAGATTAAATATTTAACCAAAAAATTTTATTCATTTTGGAAGGAAACTACAAAAGAGGAGGGAACGACTAAATAGCTGAAGCGTATACCTCATAACTCGATTTGAATGGATCTATGATTACCTTTTGAACATGGAAAGTCCTTCAGGCATTCACTATGTATTCTTAATCAGTGAAGTAGATAAAGAGTGTCAGTTATTCAACAAAAAAGTGAAGAAGGAAAAAAAAAAAAGCTTTGGTTCTTCTTAATAGTCTACAAGTTTGAAGCTTACGAGTTGTCCCTTCCAGAAAAGCTTTTGAACAAATTTCTGGTGCAATGGAAAAATCAGTTAGTTTCAGAAAACCAGAAAGGTTGTGAAGAGAGAAAAGTGTGTAAAAGCTCCAGTAGGCAGAAACTAACAAATTTTCTCGACAGGATGGTGCAAAGTGCTCTGACAAATTATTGTAAGAAAGATCTATTTGGCTGCACAAAAAGTGCAATTATTATATTAGAATTTGAGAAATGCTACTATCACCTTAGCATAATATTTAGACCCCTTAATTAAATTTTACAGCTTAAACAAAATTAGACAAAATCAACCAATTAGTCCAATAAATGTAATTAGCCAAAATTTCATTTTGCAAGCATATTCAAGAATGAACTATAGTGTATAAATAACAATATGAAAAAGTGGAAAATAAATCAAAACCACATGTAAACATGAAGACATGTTTACAAAGAGGAAAGCCCAAGCACTTGGGTGGAAAAAAACCTCTCCGCCAACACCACTGTCAAAAAACTCAACTAGTATGAATAGTTGTAGTACAAGGATGATTATAAACCCTCCAAATCCATATCCCCCCAAGTACCTGAGCCTTTCAAGCTTTAGCTAGCAACCAAATTCACTGAGCCCTTTCTTCATCTAGCTTCCCGGAGTCATCACCGCTGAGCCGCCAATGGAAAGCCACCAAACTTGATTTGGATTTCAGATACCTCCAACAGTTTCCAAACTAATCAGTTCTCTAACACTTAAATACGGTGAAGAATGTGATGGTTAAAATATCCTCTCTAAGATATATCAATGGTGAGAGGGAAAGGAGAAGAAAGAATGAAAGAATTTCACTCTAACGTCATAGGTTCTCTCTCTCATACAAAGGTTGGGATTAACAATGCTCTCTCTTGGTTTATGAGCTTAGCTCACACTCTTTTCACACATCCAACATGCAGAGAGTGTGTTTCTTGGCTTATATGTTGAAGTTGGAAAAATCAGATCAGGCCTGTGCAAGACATTCTGTTTGCATGCAACTCACAACCGCTGGTTGCGACATGCATAAATAAAAGACTCCATCTTTAGCTCCACAAGTCAACTTGTAGGCTAAGCAGGTCGCAGGCAGGTTGCAGAATGTAGCTTTGACCAAGATTTGACCTGGCTCAAGTACATTCTAACCAAAAACAATAATGCCCAGAAAAAAATGCATAAAAATGAGATAATTAATTTTAAGCAAATTTAGCAAGGAATTAAGCCAACAAAAACATGTACTTAACATAACTCACTACAAATCGCAACAAAAAACAATTGGGTACTTTATAAGAGTATTTTGCTAAAATTATTAATACCTTAAATGATTCAAAATGGATATAAAATTGGTAAAAAGAAACCATTTCAATAATTCAGAAACAGCATCACAGAAAATATGTCCTTTTGAAGTTTGAATTAATTGTCAGTCAATGCTAACACTGTAGGCTTTCTTCTCGAAATTACGTATGAAAAAAAAGATTTTGGGTAATGTATAAAGCCCCTAAAGTACCAGTATGATAACTTGTAGAGTAATATATCTTACATATAAAACTGTTCTAATATCATTAATTTAGTAACATTAAAACTATGTTTGTGCAAGAGTAATTCTACAAACACAACAATTTTCCTAGGATGCACGGACACGGACATGGGTACAGGTACAGGTACGGGAACAATATGGTGACACGAGCAATTTTTGAAAAATCATAACATGACATGGCAGATTGGACACCGTTACGACACGGGTACGACACGGACACGACAAGGCTACGGCACCTCAAATGAAATGTCCGTGCATCCTAGCAATTTTCACAACAATTGAGTTGGCAAGTTTCATTGGTTCTCATATAGGCCCATCATTGATGCCACTTTTTTACCTACCAATAACTTGCCACCTTGAAAGTTATGAATTTTTTTGTGACTCTAAACTTATTATTTGTCTAGATTCACACATAATTGCAAAATTGATGTAGAATTTAGGATAAAACCATACAAGCGACTGTCTTTGCTCTTGATCCAGTCTGGAATAGTTCCATTGAGAAAGTTGCTTGTCAGATACCTATTTAGTAAGAGAACACAATATCATCAATAAACATTTAATAGCATGACTATATTTAGGGGTCTTACTCTATTTTCATATGTAATTTTGGTAATATTTGAATACCAAATTTTCTGAAAGATAGCAGATGGAGACCATTCTAGTTTTAGGTGTATGCGGAGTGAAGTTCCTCGCAGATTGACCCATAGATGTTGACCAAAACTCAAAATCCAAACCCAGTTATATAAGGTCCTTTTAGGTTACATATTGTTGTGTGCTCTAGCTGCTTAATTGTTTGTTTGAATTTACTCTACAATTGAATCTGATTAAGGGTTTGGTAGTGAAGCTTACATGAACTCCAATGTTGTTAGATCACCCAAATCTGGAATACGTCCCTCCAATCTATTGAAGCTGAGATCTCTGCAAGAATATAACAGTACAGATGTCATAATAACAGAAAAGATGGTTTATATAACTGTACACTACTAAATACCCACTACTAAAAAGCATGTAAGTAAAATTGAAAACATAATATTTTGTGAAAACAAAATGATAGAGAAACACCAAAAATGTTCATTTAATCAAAGGAGATAAATTTTAGCTCGGATACCACATCTCTGTCAAATAGTACCCAATTTAGCCTTGTTTCTTTTTTAACTTCATAAAGTATAGCCAAAATTTTTATTTTTTCTTTTCTAATTTTGATTTTTGCCACAATTTTTATTGAAATAATTATGTCCTCTAAGATCTAGAAAATAAAGAATTATCGAAAGTTGAAGTCTGTACACTTCTTAATTTCTAATTTCGATTTGAACTTTCATATGCATGTATAATAAGTAATGGGATAGTTGAGCATGTTTTGTCTAGTCGTATTGGGCTGCAGTTCACTTATTTTCCAGTAAAAGAGGGAAAAAAGAGAAAGTATAGAAGAACTACAAAATTCGGAGTTGTGTCATGTTTGATATATATGTAGGAATTTGTCCAGAGATATTACAGCTCCTCAACATCCTGCAATGTAAACAAACATCAGGTAAGGTGAACCTGCTATAAACTTTGTATCATTCCAATTCCTTGCACTTTACAACAAAAGAAAGGCTTACAATTTTGTCATGCCTGTCATGCTACTTAAGTTTGGAAAATTTGAACCCTCTCCAACTAAGTCACTGATCCTTCTACATGGAGTTTCATCATCAATAACTATTAGTTCCTCAGGAAAAAAAAAATCTTAAATTTAAAAATTAAATGACTATATCCTAGTGATTATACGACACAAGAACTCTAACTTAGCAGGCAGAACTCACAGCTCTGTTAAGTTACTCAAGATAGAAATGCTAGAAGGAATTGGCCCCTCAAAACCACTAGCTTGGATCTCTCTGTTAACAACACAATTTAAATGGATTTAGATCACATCTGAAACCTTTATCTTAATAGATTTAGATAAAAAAAGTAAGAAAAAAGCACATACAATATCTGAAGTCGATTCCAACTTTGAAACAAGTCAGCCATTCTTCCAGTGAAGTTGTTACTGCTAATTCTACTGCATATGTCCCAAAACAGAAACAACATTGAACGAAATATAAACAAGAGGATTATTTTTCAAGAAATAAAATCTAAAAATAATATCAACTGCAGAAAAGGTTACAACCACTTACAATTCTGTTAATTTGATCAGTTTAGTAAGAGCAACCGGCAACTCTCCTGTGAGATTGTTAGCACTAAGACTGCTGCAATCACCAAAAGGAAAGTTCATACCAGTTCATGTGTTAAGGGATTAAGCAAATGAATGAGAATTTAGAAATGACTAATCAATTGTGATTTAAACATTAATAAAAAAAATAAAAAATAAAAAATAAAAAAGGCTCACAGATTCTTCAAGTTAACCAACTTTCCAAGCTCATGGGGAATAGTTCCAGAGAACATATTGTTGTCGATGCTCCTGAACACATAATGTTCTTGTATATTAAAGCCGGATAGACCAGATGAAAGCATAACATAATTTTACTGTCTATATGACAGGTGAGAAAGAAAGATACAATAAGAGCATACAGATATCCAAGTGTGGTAATGTTTCCCAGGAAGCTTGGAATTGGTCCTGATAAGTTGTTCACACAGATGGACCTGCAACAAATTCATTTAATTGAATAAGATCTAGCATTTATTAGCTAATCCTGGACATGATCTGAGAAGCCACTTACAGATACTCCAACTGCATAGAACCCCATTCGCTGGGTATATTACCACTGAGGTAGTTACGAGTGAGATCACTACATTCAAGTGGAAACTGTGCAATTAAATGCCTAAATCAATTTTCTAAGTGCTAATTAGTGAAACAAATAATGGTTGCACCTCTTACATTGTCTTCAGGTAGGGTAACTTCACCAGAGCTGGTGGAAGCACACCAGCAAGATCCTGCCCTCCAAGAAATCTGTATAACAAGGATATTTACAATTGAAAAACTAAATGTAATCGGAATATTCAGACTTAAAACATAATTTTGCAAACCTAATTCTATTAAGAGATGATAAGAGATCAAAAGCAAGTCATGATCTAACTAACCAAATGTCCAACTTTTGAAAAATATGTACTTGATGCAAGGGTCGCATAGCATAGATTAGACTACTTAAAGGGTCTAGCACACAGGCTTGAGTCTCAATTTGTGAGCAGTGGAAGCATACAGTAATATTCAGCGTGGTTAATGTAATTCAATACCTACTTCCATGGACAATGCCAACCAATATCTATTATTAACAATGTGGATTACAAACAGAATGCTAATTCTCATTAACAAAAGTCATAGACTCTTATCAACAACACTCAAAGCCTTCACAAACAGATAAAATGATATGGTTTTTCTGTTGTTATGAAATACAATGATATGCCTTGACATCAAAAAGAGACTTGCAATATATCAATTGATTAACTATGTTTGATTTTTGAATCTCGCGTACGCACAACAATAGAGTTCTCTTTTGGTTGATTAACAAATTTCAATTCATCCAAAATAAAAAAATAATAATAATAATATAAGCTAGGATAGTATTAGTAAAATAAAAGTTTTACTTACAATTCAACTACGTGGCATACACCATCAGGGTTGGAACAATTGCAGATGAGAGAATTGTTGTACAGAGGCCTTGAATCCAATTTTGGCGTAAACCAACTTGTCTCATTAGTGCACGGGTCCACATTGAAATTCCAGTCTTTCTTTTTCAATTGTTCAGCTATTTCACGAAGGGCTTTCACTGCATAATAAATCAAACTTACTAATCAAACTGGAATTTTGCTTTTATAAAATGAGCTAACGAAGAGAGAGAGAGGAATATTTATTGAATTCTAAATGCTGCTGAATGTATAGATGTCCATTTTCACCAGTTTGAAATGAAAATTGAAGTGATGAAGAAATATACAGAATTACAAATGGAAAGAAGTGGAAATTAAGACTTCCTTACCTTCATTATCAGGAGTTGCTGCTTGTGCTGACATGCACAAAACTAACAAGAACACAGCAACAGTAAAGCTAATGTAAGGAAGAACCCTTTTCATCGTGTCTGCTCCTCCGCTGAGTCACGATCTCTGCGCGCTTTTGAATCACAGAAAGTGTGATACTATCATCACATAATGCTTCAATTAAAAACATAACATAACATCACAGAAAGTGCGTTTAAGGGTCCCAAACGAATTTAATTTTATGAAGTGGGCCTTGCTTAGCTTGACTTCGTTGACTAGGACATTATCAGACGAATGTCTAGGTACAACGATAAAGTTCAATAATGAAGTAAAGTTCCTTTTTTGTTTTTTGGCTTTTGTTATCTGGTGCTGTTCAGCACCCGTTAAAATTAATTTATTTATAATTTTTTATTAATAAAGTATTGTTGCTTTTCGGGTGTAAAAGAAAATCGGTAAAGCAGCACTTAATAGTCGTTTGGTAATATTATTCTAGCAACGTTATTTGTATTTTTTAAAAATATGTGTAGGTGAAGAAGTGTATAAAAATATGTAATTTTATTTAAATATTGAAAACTGTTGTTTAAACAACAGTAACAAATGAGACAATTCTAACAAACGGGCCCTAAATTGTCGGTAGAATCACACGCAATCTTGGTACAGTAGTTACTCTACTAGTAGTGTTTGTGAAATGTGAAATAAGGGTCGTAGTTCAAGTTTCAGGAAAGAACTTTACACATATATATATATATATATATATATATATACTTATATTAAAATAAAGTGTCATTCAAGCATAAAAAATCGAACATTTTACAACATGACCGAAATCCCCTTTTAAGTTCTTTCCTTATCCTCTCCTTTACTAACATTTTCAATTTTGACTTTGTTGACTAGTACATATCAGACTAAGATACAGTACGAATGTATAGGTACAATGTTAGAGTTCAATAATGAAATTCGTCTATTGTTTTTTGCTATTTTTAAAATCAAAATTGTGATTGATATTATGTAATTTAAAAAAAATTATTTATTTATTTATTTTACTAACAAAATTTTGGAAGCGCTAGATGAATAGATTTTAAAAATAATAATAATTCATTTGGACATTTCCACAAACATCTAATGATGAAACATCAAAAATCAAAACAAAATCCATGTTAGAAATTCTTTAGATCGCACAAACTGAACAATCATAATGACAACTTCATTTAATAAAACATTAATTATGTTTCAAACAAAATATCCCTGACTAATAATAGAAAATGTTTCCAACCAAAATTTCAAAATTATGATACCTCAAACTTTAAAAATTAACCTAATTTATGCATATTCTATCTAATTTAAAATTTTCCGTGCAAAACAAACAAACAAGTATAACAATAATGTTATTTTTGGAACCATAGTAAGAATACCTTAAAAGTTTCATCTAATACTTTCGAGATTGATACACAAAAGCTGCTTCTTAAAAGTTCTAACACTTTAGTTTTAGGAACTAGATGTTATTTGTTATAGGTTGCTTGTGGTTATTTGGGTGAGTGTGTCATATAATGGGCCTTACATGACCTAATTGCGCCGAGGGGTTAGTGACACTCTCTCACTACCATGTGGCCCGCAAATAGGCTTTATAAGGAATCATGATTTTCCTAAATTTTCTCATTTTTCCAACACTTCTTTTCATTTTTTTCAACGACTCCTTTTAACAAACTATTTCATGTTTTCACTTGATTTTTTCAAGTAAAGTCCAAATAAGCAATTAATTTACGAAATTTCTAATGTTAAGATTAGGTTTTAATTTACTTACTAATCCCCTCAGAAAATTAAATTATTAACACCCTTAGAGTCAATAATTTTTGCAAATTTGAGTAGCCCTCTCTTTAGAGCCCATTACTAATGTACCACTTTTCATGAGTTTATCAATTAACCGTTAAATTGCAAATTACACCTCTAAAAATTGAGAGTGCTTAGATTTTATACTTTGAAGTTTCAAAATTTAGATTTTATCTCCTAAAATTTGAGAGTATTTGGATTTTACACATTGAAATTTTAAAATTTAGATTTCACCCCTAGAGTTCTATTTTTTTTGCATTAGCAACCGCTCCGTCCATCTTTTCCATTAAGTGTCACATAAACTTGCCACGCATGTTTAGTTTATCCAATAAAATGATGTCATATCATTTTTGTAGCCTAAAATAATTAAATAATTAAATTAAAATGACATGACATAATAAAAATGATGTAGCATCATTTCCTCTGTCCATATTTTCCGTTAAATACCACATAAACTTGCCAAGCGTATTTAGTTTATCCAAATAGAATAGAATAAAATAGAACTTCAGGGGGTAAAATTTTAATTATGAAACTTCAAGGAGAAAAATCCAAACACCTCCAAACTTTAGGAAATAAAATCTAAATTCTGAAACCTAATGGTGTAAAATCCAAACACCTCCAAACTTTAGGGAATAAAATCTAAATCCTGAAACCTAATAGTGTAAAATTCAAATACCCCAAAATTTCAAAGGGTGATATCCAAATTCTGAAACTTCAGTATGAAATCCAAACATTCCCAAATTTTAGGAGTGCAGTTCCTAATTTAGCCTTAAGTAACAGGTTTCATCTTAAGGTAAGTTTACTAAATTAGCCAATTAGTATATCTCTTTATTTTGTGAGTTTACATGTGTGTTTTGTGTATTACAACCTTTTGGTGTCAACTTTCAAACCTTCTGATAAATTTTGCTCGTCTCATTTTTCTTTTAATTTAAGTAGCGCGGCATAGAGATTTTCTTTTATAAACAAAGATAAAAATAACCAGGGACAGAACTAGGATTCGAAGTCGAGGGGGGCAAATATAATTTTCTTGAGGGGGGCAAATACAATTTTTCTTGGACTTATTTTCTAAAATCTTAAATATATACCTACTATTTAATATTTTAAAAAAATTCACAGCCCCCCTCAGCTTGTACATGGTTCCGTCCCTGAAAATAATAATAAAAATCTAAAGCTTACAAATGATAATATAAATTACAAAGGCAGTATGTCTAATTTTTTCTATAAAAAAAAATAATAATAAAAAAACAAACAAACAAATTCAGTACAAACAACCTCTACTCAACAGTCACCATGCTATAAACTCCCCGATATTCTAAAATTGCAACTATAAATATGCACAATTTTCTACACAGTTTCCCTAACTTGTATTTATAGGTATGGCTCATTGATTTGATGTGGTTTATTAAGCTTTAATCAATTCTAAATATGTGGTTTATTAATTTATTTCCAATAATGTATTTGCTTTTCTAATCATTCTATTTTTTGTAGTAACTTTCAAGTGTTTTTCTTGTCGTAAAGTACTAAAGTAGTATGCTACACGTTTTGTTTTTGTTTTTTTGTGAAGAAATAGTATGCTACGCGTTTATTGTTGTGGAAATTGACTGCACAAAACATTTCAATTATTTATATGAAACATTGACTTGAGTAAACGGGGCAATAGATAAAGAAAATCGGAACAAATTGAAAAATTATGCAACCTCTATCCTGAAGTGTCTGTCAATTGACGCTCAAGTCGCCAAAATTGGCACCACGGAATCCGAAGCGTCCACCAATATTACGAGTCCCATTCTTCAAATATTTTTCATTTATTCCCTACTTTATCAGTTTTTTTTTTTTTTTTTTTTGGTAGTTTTAAGAGAAAAATCAAAATTTTAAGAATATGATGATAACTATTTTGTTAAGTTAATCCAAATGAATATCAATTCCTGAAATTATCAAGATAATCATTTTTTTTACGGGAAATAAGTATATTAAAGAAAAAGAGAAGCTACAAAGAAGCATAATTGCTTGCCTCAACCCTAATAATAGACTCAAAACAAAGCCGGCAGCCCCCACATTATGATTAAGAGACCATTTGACCAAAGAACGTGCAGCACCATTTGAGGTTCTAGGAACCCAGCTTACATGAATGCTTGGATATTGGGAGAGCAAATAAGACATATCTAAGCAAGTGTTGAGAATTCTCCATGGGATTTCATGCTCTGGCTTAGATAGGGCCTCAACCACAACTTTGGAGTCGCTCTCAATGAAAATAGCTACAAAGTCCAAGTTGGCAGATAGCTTTATGGCACAGTTTACAGCTTCAGCTTCCGCCAGGAGAGGAAGGTTAGTGTTTACCTTCTTGGAGCACGCAAAAACTAACTCTCCTCTCCAATCTCTAGCCACAACAGCAATAGCAGAACTGGATGGATTTAGGGCCGCATCAACATTGATTTTTACCATCGATCTTCTTGGCTCGGACCAGACACAAGGACGGCTAAATGAGCGAGGACAAGAGGGGCTGAAGAAGATGGATCTTGCGGACCTGCACTCCCATGATCTTTCAACAAAATGGGAATCTTAGCAAACATATATAATCAAGGTTCGGGGAATAACTCTCAAAATGAACCTGGTTTCGGTGCTTCTTATCAAATTACAAACAATTGCGCCAAATAACAGAAATTCTTCTTGCTTATCATCAAAAGGGGGAGAAAAAAGAAGCTGAATTAAATGTGGAGGAGAAGTAAGTCGCATATTATCCATCGTCAGGCCCCATTGGCTATTGTACCAAATTGCTTCTATAAAGGTACATAAAGCAAATAGATGAAGGCAAGATTCAACATCCGCCTTACAAAGAGAGCAAGAAGTGTCTCCCAAGTTTAAACTTGCTTAGCAGTTCCTTTGTAGGGAGGCAATTAGCTGCAATTCTCCATAAATGGATTTTAAGCCTTTCATGTAGATGAGATTTCCAGATTTTGCCTCTAGAAGAGTCTTGATTAGGTGGAGGATTTTCGCTTCTGCAAAGCCAGTACGCTGATTTCACTGAGAAGTCTCCTAAAGAAGTTGGAGTCCATATCCATTTATCTTTGTGTTAGAATGTGGAGATAGGTATTTTTCAAATATGGACTATAGTATCATCATCAAAAAGCTCCCTTAATTTGTGAGTGTCCCAGTTGCATCTGTCTTGGCGAAGAAGTTGAGAAACAATCAAGGCATTATCTATGTTGGCACCTTCTTTTGGCCTTGGAATAAATTGGGGCAGGTCCAGGATCCATGGATCATTCCATATTCTAATAGAATTTCCATTGCCTACCAAAATACAAGCTCCACGAGATATGATTTTAGTGCCTGCTATACTCCTCCAAATAGGAGAAGAACTGCTAGAGATTTGGTGGGCTAACCAATTACCTCTGACTCTATATTTGGCACGAAGCAGGTTTATGCATGGACAATCCTTCTTAGATAGTGTCCACCAAGCAATTTTAGGGAGAAGAGCTTGATTGAATTCCAACGAACTTCCAAATCACAAACCAACATATTTTTGGGGCCAACATAAGGATGACCAAGCAATAGGGTTAAGTACGACCCTGATTTTGATTTTGGGTTCCACTAGAACCGTTTAATCACAGCATCTAGCTGCTCACAAAGAACTTCTGGGAGTTGGATGACTAACATAGTGAAAGCAGGTATGGCTTGAGCGACAGATCTTATAAGCATGGCCCTTCTAGCCTATGATAGATTCTTGCTTTTCCAACCACATAATTTGTTTTCCAGCTTCTCTTTTAGAGGCTTGAAGTCATTGACAATATTTTTAGACAAAACTAGAGGAACACCAAGATAACTGGTATTAGGAGGAAGTTTGTTGAGACCCTAGCAGCATTTTATTTGATTAAGGAATTGCGGACTAACTCCTTTAGAGGGGAGGGGAAAATCTTGGATTTCTCCACACTTATAACCTGACCTGACCAAAGACAATATTTTTCTAGGCAATTTTTAAGAACATTTAATTCTGAAGATTTGCCTTGCAAAATAAAATAATGTCCTCAGCATAACAAAGTTTAGAAATGGATGGAGTTGAGCAAGATACCTTCATGGCTGATAAATTCCTTGAAAGCACCTCTTTATTGATTAGCCTCATCAGCACTTCACTGCCCAAGATGAATAGGTAGGGAGACAATGGATCTTCCTATCTAAGTAATTCGTGAGAGGGATGAAAACTTGAGCATATGCCTCCATTTAAAAGGACTGAAAATTGAACTGTAGAGATGCATTGGTTTATTAAATTTAAGAATTTATCACAGAATCCAAGGCCTTAAGCACCGAGATAAGAAAGTTCCATTCCATTCAATCATAGGCTTTTTGAAAATCTAGTTTAACTCCCAAGTACACTTTCTTCTTGCCAATATTTTTAAAATCGTCATTTATTCTTGAAAGATAAATAATTTTTATAATAATTCTAGAAATTAAACTTTATCTCTTAAGATTATCTTATACTTCCACATCATATATGTGTCTCCTTCCATGGTCAACTCCAAGTCTACAAAGTAAGAGTTTTTTTTTGGTTAAATGAGGAAGAGGCAAAACTAAAGAGCATTTTTTAGATAATTCTTCAAATAATTTTGTATCATCCTAGATTTTTGAACGCCCTTTTTTTTTTTTTTTTTTTTTTTTTGGGACATACAAAGTTTATCACTATATAGGATGGCAATCTTATCTAAAAATTTTATAGGGAGACAAATTCGTATATGTTTTTTTTTTTTTAAAAGTTTAGCATGAAAAGAGCCAAAGAAAAAGTAAAAAAGAAAGGGAATTGACATTTTAAACTTGATTGGAACTTTGCATGAGAAGGTTCGGTTCTGTGATTGTTCAACAAATAGAGAAACACTCCATAGGAAATAGATCTCAGAAAGAAGGAGAGAGAGAGTGTGAGTATAGAGAAAGAGAGATAAGAAAGAAGTGTTTGTTTTATATTTTGCAACTACTACCCAAGAGACATAACAATGTGTCTCTACATTAATACAGAGTACAAACAACTGAACATCAATCAATACTAAGAAAATTAACCACCACATTTTGCGCGATGGTCACTTCATGAGTATAAGTGATTGTAAAGTGTGGGGGGGGGGGGGGGGGGCAAGGGTCGGGGTTCAAGTTTCCAGAAAGGAGTTTCACACACATATACACATAAATTAAACAAGAGTAGAATTTTTATTTAGTATATTAAAAAAAAAATACTAAGAAAATTAAAACATTTTGCATAAACCACCAAATGAAAAGGCACCTTCTTTGGGAGTTTTTAAATGTAAATGTGGCAAGAATTTATATAGTCATGTGACACAATAAGCAGGAGTGGTCAATAAAAAGTTGTTTCGTTTTTATGCTATATTACACACACACACACACACACATATACATACATACATACATACATAAATACATACATACAATTATTGATTTGTAAAAAATCTAATAAATTCAAATATTGATTGAAGAAATTGCATATTTTTCTACTTTTTATAATTGTAAAAAATAAAAAATTTTATGAGTACAAAATTATTCTCATTTGTTTATATGTTTCTGTTTATGATTATGTTTATGTTACTTTATTTAAATGTTATCTTCAAAAAATTAATTCTAAATTTGATATACCTATAAAAGCTTTATTATATATGGAAACAACACTAGTTATTATATAGCATGGACAAAGATTAATTTAGCAATTACATTTAATAAACTTTTTTGTAGCTACAAAGTGACATAAAGTTATAATCTATTTTAGACCCTAATACTTATATGCATCTAAATTGTTAACTTATATTCATTTATGTAACATAATTCTATATGTAAAGAGAAGGGAGAGGATATGAAGTGTTTTGCTGGGACTGAGCTAAAAGACTTCAGAGGAACTGGTAATTTTGGACCTGCTTCAGACTGGAGAGGAGGCTGCCTTATATAGAAGAAGGGAGCATCGGATACTGCTGAAGACTGCTGGAAATCCGGAGGGTAATTTGCTTTAACCCGGGTGAATAATCATTTCAGCCGAAAGCAAATAGTAACCTCGTGATTATTTGTCGGGTACTGTAGTGAACAGTAACCGGTCACTGTACATGAACAGTGTTTTGTCCCCTTGCTTTTCAGAATCACTGTTCATCTTTACTGTTTGATGAATAGTAGTTTGTCCGGGTACTGTAGCTGTGCAGAATCTTGCATAGTAACCGGGCTTGGGAACTGTTCCAAATAGTGACTGGTGCTATTTGGAGAATCTAGTCTTCATCCAAATTGTAGCCATCATAGGGATCCTGGGAATCCTGGAATGGGTCAAATGGATACTTGTTGACTGAGGCTGCTGAAGAGGCAGGAGAAACCTTTTCTTCTGACTCTAGCTTTTCTGCTTGGATCTGGATCTGTTGGGCAAGATCTTTTAATTCTTTGCTAGATTTTCCGGTGATCTGGACGGAGTCTAGACTTGTCTGAGATCTTGTTTTATAAGGAATGGTTTTCTGAACTGGGAGAGGGAAGTCCTTGTTTATCTTGCGGATAACATCTTTGAACCTGAAACTGTCCCACCATTTTATAGAAAATTCCCTATCAAGCAGATTGTCATGGAGTGCGTAATTCCACATGCTTATCCAGTGGATTCTGTACATAACTGTCATGTGCAAAATTGCTGGAAACTGTGAACCATGTGCTGATGCTTGATGTCTGGAACTGAAGTACCTGAGGGCATCTTGTAAAGGTTCTGGGAAAATTTGTGGAGTTGAACCAAACATTTCCCACCACTTAAGGAACCATGAAGGTATCTGGCTAGAGAAGCTTTTATCAAACATTATGAACCAGGAATGATCAAAGTCCTGATTTTGGTAGAAAAGGATTTTCTCAAAGGCGTCCATGTAGTCGTAATAGCTGTACTGGAGTTCTGTGAATCCTTTGGTATTTGTGAGGTTTTTGAGAAGGGAGGGGTGCTGCCCCCATTCAGAGCAACTAACAAAACCTTTGATGATGAATTTGTGATAGAGAACCTGTGAAGGGTCTCTTTTGTTCATGATGTTTTCTATTCGAGCAGAATCTTCTTGGATGAGTATGCTCTTGTAGAATCTGATGTTTTTCCCTGGGCTTTTTGGGAGAAAGTGCCAACCATTGGGTAGAATCTCCATGGCCAGAGCTAATGGGTCTTTTATATGGACCAGATGAGGCTCAATAAAAGAGATGTGCTGGACAAAAGGTTTTTTGATATAGCAAGAGATGGATTGCTTGGATTGGTAAGAAGGCTTTTGGGGTACAATGGGTCCAAAAGGGTCTTCAACAGAGTATGGGGTGAGTTGCCTAAGAGGGGGGGAGGCTAAGGCTGAGCTATAATTGGGATGACCTTGGGATGGTCTTTGGTAGTTGGGTCTTGGGATGGTAGAGACAACATATCTGTTGGCTATAGAGGCGGCAGGGATTGGAACTAACTGTTGACCAGGAGGGTTCTTTGCCTGACTGGTACTGGAGGTAGTTTGTTGCCTAGGGAATTTTGGGGGTTGGGGTTGGATGGGTTTTTTCCCGGACATCCTGGTTAGGACACTGCAAAAATTCACGGGTTAGGAAGTCAGGGATACTGTTTTGAGTTCCTTCTATGAATTCAATGTCGAAATCAAAAATAGATAAGATGGCTTGCCATCGTGCAAAAATCTGTTTTGATGCAATGTTTTGAACATCCTTTTCTAAAACATGTTTTGCAGATTTGCAATCAATTCTTATTAAAAATTTTTGATTCAAAAGATCACTTTGGAATTTAGAAATGCATAGTACTATAGACAAAATTTCTTTTTTAATGGTAGTATAATTAATCTGAGTGGGAGTCCAAATTCCTGAATGAAAACATACGATCTGTTCAGGAGAAGTGGGACTAGCACGCTGGAGGAGAATGCCGCCATAACCAACGTTAGAGGCGTCAGTTTGAACAATTTTGTAGGAATTTTCAGAAGGAATTCCTAGACAAGGGAGAGACTTGACATATTTTTTTGTAGCTTGGACAACAGCAGTATGGTGAGGGGTCCAAGGAGGAGGATTAGCTCGAAGTCTATCAAAAAGGGGTTTGCATTGTTGCCTGAGATTCTGATAGAAGTCTGCTATGTAATTAAGGGATCCTAGAAATCTCTGAAGTTGTGTTTTTTCTAGGATTTCATCAGGAAACTTGTCAGCAAACTGAATGGCTCTATCTATGGGTTTGATGACACCAAGGTGGATATCAAAACCTAAGAATCGAACTTTGGTTTGGAAAAGTTTGATTTTTGGGGCTGAAACAACAAGACCGTTGAGCTTGATTGTATGAAAAAAAACTCTTAGGTGCTTTCTATGTTGGTCCAGGGATTCTGAGAAGATGAGTACATCATCAATGTATACAATGATATGGCTGGAGAATGGATTGAATATCTCATTCATGATGTTTTGGAATTCAGAAGGTGCATTTTTGAGACCAAAGGGCATTACATTCCATTCATAATGACCAAAGGGTGTGGTGAAGGCTGTTTTGTATCGATCAGACTCTCTGATTTGTATCTGCCAAAAACCACTCTTCATGTCAAACTTACTAAACACCATTGCTTTACTAAGCCTGTTGACTAAGTCTTTTTTGTTTGGGATTGGGTACCTTATCCATTCTAAGACTTTGTTAAGGGGCTTGTAATTGATGACTAATCTAGGGACACCTCTCTCAATCTCAGCGTTTTTCTGGACATAAAAGGCTGAACATGACCAAGGAGACCTAGATTTCCTGATGATTCCTTTACTGAGGAGATCCTCAATTTCTGCTCTACAAGTATCCATAAGTTCTTGATTCATTTGGATAGGTCGAGCCTTGGTAGGGATGTCCTTTTCATGGAAATCTTTGACATAGGGGAGCGCAACCTCGTGCCTTTTCCTATGCCAGAAGGCTGTTGGAAGATCAGAACAAACTTCTTTTCTTAGTTTTTCTTCAAACTTTCTGATCTCTTTCTGGATGGTTGTACAAGCTAATTGTTCCTCAATTTTCTTGTATTTCATATCATCCTGGAGGGAATTAAGGTGGTGAGTTTTGGCTTGTATAAGGTTAAGGGTTTTAGACACAGCGACTTCCTGGAGAGTACTAATATGTCTAGGTTCAGGGCTTCTAAGAAACTTAAACGTAACTGGCTGGCCAAAAGGACGGGTAGTGATTCCTTCACTATCTGTGGTGAAAGGATATAACAGACACATAAAAGGATTTCCTAATATCACTTTATCTGTCATGTTTTTTACTAGGACAAATGTGGTTTTGAAACACGTATTGTCCTGGCATACATGGGCTTTGGGTATTTTGAATTCAATCTGCATTTTACCTCCACTAGCAGAAGTTAACCTTTCTCTGGTTTTTCTGAAGTATTTGGAGGGAATGATTCCTTCCTGAATGCAGTTAAGATCAGCGCCTGAATCCATCAAGGCTATGACCTCAAATTCAAAGTCTTTGCTAATGACAATCCTGACTTTGGAGTGCCATTTCTGGAAATTAATCCTACTGATGGCTTTTAAGAACTGTTCACTGGACTGTCCAGGGTCATGTTCTTGAACCATGTCTGCAGTGGGGTTAACAGTTTCTTCCTCATCAGAAATGTTCTGGTTTGAGGTTCTTTCCTCATTGTGTTGATGAGAAGTGCTTTCCAGATTTTTCAACCTTTGATCAAGGAAATTGTGATCAACTCTAAGGATGGTTAGTTCCTGTTTGAGGGTTCTCACTTCAGATTTTGTGTCCTTGATTTCCTTTTGAAGGTCGTTGACTGTAACGTCCTTCTTGGATTTGGTAAATCTCTTGTAGATTTGTTCTAAATCTACTTTGGGTTCAAGAGGCTTAGGTTCAGGCTTACTGGTTTCCTTAACTAAGGTTCTCTTGAATTCTGTAAACTTCTGAGCTTTGATGACTGGGTCTTGGATCTGTTCTATGAGATCTAAGAGGAGCTCTTCTTGTTTAGAAAGAACATTGATAGTTTTGTTCCTGCAACAACTATCTATGCAATTTATGGGTTCATCTGGGCCACTAAAGGTGCTAGAAGAAACTCTAGAGGATTCAGAGGATGACTGGTAGATCTGACGAATCTCACTACTGGAAGTCTCACTTTCTGAGTGATTAAGTTCTAGGAGCTTAAAGATTTCATCTTTTCCTGCTTGGTCACTAACGAGGGTATTGATAAGGGATTTGGCCTTAGCTTTACACTCTTTGCTGAAATGACCTTTCTTTCCACATTTAAAGCATTTTCCTGATGCTTTGGGTATGAACTTACTTGTGGATTTGGACTTACCTTTCTTATAGAAATCATCCTTGCTGTATTTCTGCTTTCTATAATACTTGGCTTTGGTTTTCTTCCTATGAAAATGCTCAGAGGGTTCCTTGCCTCTGTATTTGGATTTTCTCTTAGGAAGGATGGAGGGTAAGCCGTACTGTGTACAGAAGTTTCCTACTTCGTACTTGGCTTTTCCTTTACTGGCTTTGCTCTGGATCTTGAGATCTCTGCACATCTTCATCCCTTCACTTCGAATGGTGCTAGAGATGTCTCCATAGGTTAGGTTATCATAATCTATGACACCTAAAGGGTTACACAGGGTTTCTTTAACCTTTTCGCCAAAAAGGGTAGGTAAACCATTGATGAACTTCTCCTTCCAAAATGGAGAGTTGCAATCACTTCTGTGCATGACTCTGGTAGTAAACACATCTTCGTACCACCTAAAGTCACCAAGGGTTTTACATCTAAGGTTACTCAACTGATCGTAAATCCTAGATGTAATGTTGCTAGGTTTTCCTACGAAGTGTTTCATGATCGTATAGATCAGGGTATTGACTCCGTCAGGGGTACCTCTTCCTAAGATGGTGTCAAAGATGGGGAGACCTTCCTCATCTTTCTGGACAGCATGCCTGATGTTCTCCTTAGATTCTTCTGTAAGGCAATTGTTCCACCATTGGAGGAGTTTACCTGTGAATCCTAAGGACATGAGTTCTATGACTTCAGTATGAGGATGTCCTTCACTGAGGTAGTTATTGGCTACCATAGTCATATGCTGGAGTTTGTTTAGGTTTTCCTGTTCAGACAAACCATCTATGTTCCATTCATAGAGTTTACCTGAAGAGACTGAGAATTGGTTGCTAACGTTCCTTTCCTCGTATTGGAGGTCCGGAGGGGTAGGTCTGGGATACCAATTCCTGGTTAGGCTAGTAGGGGTTACTTTTGGGTTGGTAAGCCTTTTTACCTCTAAGTTTCTGAACTGGTTTTCTAGGTGTTCTATCTCCTTTTCATTGTCTGAGGAGGTTCTGCTAGAACTACTAGAAGCTGTGTGGACGTCTAAAACAACTAATCTGTTGGTTCCTAGACAGGGATCAACACTGGTTGAAGTACTAACTGGTGGAGGGGTGACTGGTTCTTTCTTCACTAGTTCTTCAAGCTTTTGGTTGACGATTTCTAAGGCTGTTTGGTCCTTAGATCTAAGGCTGGGTTGCTTAGTTGTAGGGAGCTTGACTAGAGGTTTCTCTAGGGCCTTGACAGGTTTGCTAGGGCTTCCTGGTTGGGGAACGACCTTGCTTTCTATTCTGTCTTCTATCCTATCAAGCTGTTTTCCTATAACACCTAAGCACCGGTTGGTGTAGTTGTTTTGCTCTATGACCTTCTTTACTACCGTTTCCTCTTGATTGGTAGGGGTTTTGAAGGGCGAGGCAACTAGATCTGTACCACGATGGTTGAAGACTATGGCTTCCTGGGGTGGATGGTGAGATCTAACAACTTCTGGGGGATTGGGTTTGCCGCTAGCATCTTTACTAGGGGGTTTTGCCCAATTGGTTTTGGTGAGAACACAAGACTTCTTGTGCCACTCAAAATGGTTCTCAAAATATTCAAAGAAAGGGACATTACTGGATATCTCTTTCATGAATGTTTGCCAATTTGCGAGAACTTCTTTCTTTTGTTCAAGGTTATGGTTGGCTCTATAGGCTTCTCTTTTGAGTCTGTTTTCTTCTGACTCAAACTCTTTACCTAAGGCGTTCATATCAGGTTTGAACTCTTTCCTGATAACCATAAGCTCATAATCAATTCCAGGTTCCTGCTGGAAAGGATCTTGGGGTTCCTGCTGATATGGGTTTACCATATCACTACCAGATGGTGATGGAGGTTTCTGACTTTTCTTTTCTTCCTCATCAACAACTGATTCTTGTTTGGCTGTGTAGCAGGGTGTGCTAACCTGGAATTTGGTCTGGACACCTTGGAGCTCTAGATCTGAGTCTCTTCTAGACTTAGGAAAGGGTGCTAGAGGTCTGGATGTACTACACTGGGATGCAGGTTTATCTCTCAAGAGATTAGGTGGCTGCCTAAAGGGTTGGTGTAGATCTACTGGTGATCTAAACCTAAGTTCATCATATCCTGATGGGGAATATGCTGGTGAACCTACTGGTGGTCTGAATCTAGAATGGTCAAAACTGAGTCTAACGTTTCCATTAGCTAGCTGTTGGACAAAGTCTAGATCAGGATTCTGGGCTGGGTTTTGGATCTGATGAGTGAAATTCTCATTTTCAATCATCCAATTTTCTGGAAAAGTAACCTCTGACCATTTCAGGGTCTTGGGAACCTGAATGTTAGACCTGGTGTCTGTGATCTGGATGAGGGTAGTTTCACCTTTCACTTTTTTATCAAGTGCTTGAATATTGAAGTTCGTTCTCATGCACTTGTAATACACTCTGTATATCAAGGCCAATTGTCTAACTCCTGGTAACATGAGGGTACCATGGGTCTTGATATTGAGGGTGAGGGTTTTCATGACATGTGGGTCTTCAAGAGCCACTGTGAAATTAGGAAAGCAGTCAAAGTGGACAAGTCCATTACTAAGACTGGTTTCTATGGTTCCTAAGAGGCTGTCATTAAATCTTATATGACGAGAGTCTCTAAGGGCCATGAGGACAGAAGCATTTAATCCTTCTCTGATTAAGGGTTTGACTCTGACCTGGACTAAACCTATGTGGATGAAATTATGTCCTTCATCTATATGTCTTAACAAGGCTGCTTCAGGTAACAAATAGCACGTCTCGTACTCTTTGTTGATACTGTAGACTTGTTCTATGGTTCGGACATGGTAACTAGTTTTGAAAGCATTCTTAAGGGTCCAAGAAGATTTGTAGATCTTGTTTGTGGGAACCTTAGGGATATTCCAATCTCCTAGTTTTAGATCTAGATCTGATAACTCAAAACTCTCAGAAATGAGAATTCCATCTGACTGGGGGATCTCTGGAAGTGAAGTATTGGAAGACCTAGTGCTAGTGGACGAATTACTTCTAAACAATCTTTTCATATTCATGATTAAAAGCCTAGTTAAAATATATATATATATATATATATATATATATATATATATATATATATATATATTTAAATACCGAATTCTGAAGGATCAAGGCCATTGAGTTGCCAATTTGTTTCATGGTAAATTGCATCATCTTAAATCTAGAGGGATAAAGCATTGTGTATGCTAATTTGGATATTTATTGGAAAACTATACCGTATTTGAATTAATAGTATTCCCACAGATCGATATACTTCTAGAGAGGGCACAACAAATAGCCAAGATATGAATTTTTTTTTTCTCATTCAATGGTTTGTTAGTTTTTTCCATAATAAATATAATAATATGAAAATAAAAATAAAATACAAATGCCACTGTTAATAACAACAAAACTAATACAGTTTTGATTAAAAAAAAAAAAAAAACTTGATTTTGTTTATTATATATATATTTTTTGAAAAACATATTCTAATTGATTTTTGTGAGAATAAAAATAATAATTATTATGTATAAACATATCAAACATAAACCTAAACTTGCTGAATTATGAAAAAAAAAATACTAACAAATAATGAATAATCATAATTGGTTTATATATATATATATATTTATTTATTTATATTTTCAAGACATGTCATATTGTGATTTAAGACAATTATATTGTGTAAAATATTATTTAAAAATTAAAATGCTGATAACTTTTGTCCAAAATAGGTGGTAGTGACAAGCATGGTGGCAAAAGGGATGTCCAAAAAAGTCCACAGCCCAATCCAATCTTATTCATAAGCACATTGAAGTTGATTTTCAGCAAATAAGGCTCATTATTTTGAATGAATTTCCCTCCAATTCATAAAATATTTGAACATTGATGAGTCATTTTCTTCAATGTTTTATTTGCAAACCAACATATAATTCACACTAAAGCTACCTGATGTTGGATGGTGTTATATTACATTTAGTTATGGTCAAACCTATCTACATAAATTGTAACAAAGTTTGGCAAGAAATTAACAAACACAAACCAAAGGGAGTAGAAGGCGGTCAATAGGTGATTTCAATCAAACACTGTAGTGGACATTTAAACTATCAAATAAAAACATAATGTGCCCAAGAGATTCTATGCTACAAGATCTACTGCAATTCCATCAAATGAATACCTTAAATGCAGATAGAGTTTTCTATACATAAAGCAATGGCAGACTAGAGGAAGACAAAGTTCTAGAAGGAATTGACTGAACCTTCACTAATTCAAAATGGCTGTTGAGACAACAGTCACATCCCTACCCAACACAGTTTCAGATCACTCACCACTTTTGTTAGATACTAAGGCTATCGTAGTTTTTTTTTTTTTTTTTTTTGTTCCCAAGAGCTTCTATGCTACAAGATCTACTGCAATTCCATCAAATGAGTACCTTAAATGCAGATAGAGTTTTCTATACATAAAGCAATGGCAGACTAGAGGAAGACAAAGTTCTAGAAGGAATTGATTGAACCTTCACTAATTCAAAATGGCTGTTGAGACAACAGTCACATCCCTACCCAACACAGTTTCAGATCACTCACCACTTTTGTTAGATACTAAGGCTATCGTAGTTTTTTTTTTTTTTTTTTTTAAAAAAAAAAAAAAAAATTAAAAAAGGCCTTTTCGTTTTGAAGCAATGTGGTTGCTAAATTAACCCTATGTAGAAATATAGTGCAAGATGCTTGAAAAATAAAAGTAAATGATTCCCCTACATATACTTAATACCTTGTCCATAAAAATAAAAGTTACAAATTGGCTACACTCAAAGAATGGAACAATAAGGTCATAGGGACTTATTAAGGATAACTAAGAGACTGTTGTCAAATAATAAAAAACTCAATCTGACCATAGGCTATATAAATGAGTGTGCCCTTGGCATAGATGTGTGTCACTCCCGAGTCCAAACTAATTAAATTCCATCCAAACAGTATCATGTTAGAATTAAAAACACAAATCTGAGCTTTTTAACTTCTGGAATTAGTGAAGTAACCTAAAGATATAAATTTAAATCGAAATAGAGTTTCTTATCATTAAACAAGCATCTTGCTTACCATATAACCTAGAGGGCAGTAGCATAGTTACACTAATAAGAATCAAGATTTATTGGATAGAGATTTTGGGCAGATTTATTGGAAGCTCAAGACTATAGATATCTAAGGTCACATGTAGTCATCAAGACGAAACAATTCTTCAGTTTGTGAAAAATATATTCGATTTCCTCTTACAAATTTTGGAGTTGAAAATTAAAAACACATAGCTGATCTTTTTTTTTTTTTTTAATTTCTTTTTCGATATATCCATATCTTTTTAAAACCTAACTAATCCCTAAGGCATTTGCAATCCTTCAGTCTCACATTCATAAATAGATTTCTAAGGTAATTGGAAGGTAACAAGGAGACGGTTGTATACCAATGGAGGGAGCTAAACTCAAGATTTCATGATGAGAATCTTGAGGCTATTGAACCACAAGACTTAATCACATAGCTGATCTTTTTAACTTTTGGAGTTAGTTTCTTAGAACACTCGCATCAAGATTGCTAAACTACCCTTTAGTATTAATCTGTATATATTATTTTCCACCAAGATGGATAAGAATGCTACCAATCTGGCCTCTATTTCTATTTATCTTTATTGATTGAAAATTTTTAAAGTAACTAACCGCACTTTATTTTGGGTATGATATCTCTAACAGTTAACATAGTATGCTATATTCATTTTTATTTTTTGTTTAAGTTTCTTATTTTTTTCATGTTGGAAAATAAGTGACATCAAATTAGATGGCAACAACGTTAAACTAGACAATAATAGTACATCAAATTATGATATCTCAAAAAAAGAAAAAAATAGCACTTTTTTTTTGTTTAAATTCTTATATAATTATTATGGATAGCAACAACATATCATATCATGATAACTACTATAACATTTATTTGTAATGTCATTTATTTATTTATTTATTTTTTTTCAATCCTCACATTGTCACGTTTAATAGTACCAATGTTATATTGGATAGTAAAAATATCTCTATGATGGTAATTGCATCACATTTGTTAGTAACATTATATATTTGGTTTTATTTAAATTCCTCATTTTGGTAATTACATCTATCATTCCATTATCCTCTTTGTTCATATTGGTTAATAGGTTGTGCGACCATGGAGCACACCTATAGAAAAGATTTCATAGCACTAATTGTACCGATAAGACGCATAAATGGCATATGGCTGACTTAAATTGCAGCAGGGAGAATGTGGAAGTGGAATGAACCAATGCAAGGCTTCGATCTGTGTTTGCTACGCCCCTAGTTGATCAGATTTTGAGCCTTCCTCGACCATCCTTGGCTCTGCATGGGAGATGGGCTTAATTATATCATGACAAATGGCTCTGGTGAATACACTGTTAAAAGTATATGCAGCTACAACAACAGACGGGAATCCAAGGTGGGTGGTAGTTATCATGTGCTACAACAACGGTATTCTTTTTGAAAATACCGTTTAGCTTCATGCCTTCATCTTGGATTACCATTAGATCTAACAGTGAGCAAAACACTATTAACCATGATTGTAGAGTTATTACATACCTATGTTAACTAATTTTAGTTAAAATCCCACATTTATTGCCATCCACTCCTCATTCATTTTGATTAGTGGAATAGATATTGTGGGCAGATGTAGAAGAAGAACCAATCCATGTTGCATTTGATGATTGAACAAGGCTCTGACTTTCCATTGAGCTTGGTCGTGAGATCTCACCATATTGATCTCTTAAGGCTTTAAAACCCCCATTCATCGCCATAAATACTTGGACCTCTGGTCAATTCACCAATGACTATCCGGCCTTCAAGCATGTTCACTACTGCAGTCATGACAGGCCTAAGCACTGGTGATGGATTAGTGCATAATAAAGCTACTTTAATCATTCTAAGTGCCTCTTCCTTGCCGAAATCAGACCCCAATTCTGGATCTACCAACTCCATCAAATCCCCTCTCTGTTGTAACACGATGGCCTAAAATGACAAATGAAAAGAGTTTGTAAATTATTAATAAAAAACAAACAATTCAATTCTGCTTTTTTCTATCAATGATGCTCCCCAAGTAGGCAAACAATTGGCTACCATGTTAATTAAATGGGAAAAATACTATAACGCACGTAGTACACACTCAAAAAAAAAAAAAAAAAGGGAACATAACTTGAAGTCACAATTTGGAAGTTGAAGTTATGATTTCAAACTTCGAAATCAAGACTTCAAGTCACGTTTTCCCTTATTTCTTGTGAGTGTGTGTACTATGCGTTTAATAGTGTGTGAAATAAACATTACTCTAATTAAAATATAAAAGAAAATTAACAATTAATAACAAATAAAAGAATGAATTTTTCATTATAATATAAAAGCAATTAATATCAACATTTGTTTTGTAAATTCATCCTTTTCATTTATTAGCCAAATATAATTTAATTTTCCTATATTTTAAAGATATCTAATGTTTTTTTTTTGGTGTGTGTCTATTTGTTCTTAAAAGAATTAGAAGTTTGGAGATCAAATTCAAGTTTTTCTCATGGAAAGAACTCACAGACATTTTTTTTCTTCCGATAATTAGAACCCACGGACAACGTTATTGAATTATATGATGTTAAGCCAACATCACTCATCAGAACATCACTTTAATTCCAATAAATAAAAATTAGTTATACTTGTAAGTGAACAAAAACTATTTATGAATAGCTCGAGCTCATCAGAACATCGCTTATGGGTTTTTTTTTTTTTTTTTTTTGAATGAAATATTATTAACCAAAACAAAGAAAAACATTATGGAGAATATTGGGCAGCCTTACCCAAGATAACATTAACAAAACTTGCTAGGGAGGGGGGCTAAATCCCATATCAAAACACTACAAATAAAGCTATGTAGAGACCACTTAGCTAACATATGAGTAGCAAGATTTGCATCCCTATAAATCCACCTGGATTTAATGGCTTCAAAAGCTATTTATGTTCGTTTTTTAGCAAACAAGTCAATTCAAACCCAAGTTTGGGCTTGAATATTAAACTAGAGAAACTAAAACATAATAATGTGTTCGTAAATAAGCTTGTGAACATGAAAGTTTGATTTGACAATATATAGTGTTATAGTTTATACGTATACTTGTCTAAAATTATATTTATATAGAATGGATTATGTAGGTTTGTAAATAGGTTCATATAATATCAAATTAGTTATTATATGTTATTGATAGTATAGAGTGCATTAGTGGCAAAAATTCATAGATGTGTGAAGGGGTAAAAAATTTAGTCATGATTTTATTATATATGGGAAAATAATAAGTTGATCAAGTATCTCGCAAACAAGCTCGTGCTTGTTCGACAAGAAAATGAACTAAGCTTGAACATTAATCTTGTTTGGTGATGAGCTTGAACTCAACTCGTGTTTGAAATTGATGCGGGATATGGAAGCGTCAAGAAGCAGAACACATCTACTTCTAGAAAACAAGAAACAAAACACGTTTGCTTCTAAAAATAACTTCGAATCCATGAGGGTTTCTTGAATCCACAAGGAGAAAGGGCCTGGAATCCACCAGAGAATAAAAAAACAAAAGTCTAAATTTTATTGATTGAATAATTGTTAAAAAAAAAACCGTGTACATACTTAGGGGCCTATTTAAGGGCTTCGTAAAACTTGTCAAAAAAGAAAATATATTCTAAAATAACTCCTAATTAATACCTAACCATAACAAGAACCAAATTTGACCTAAAAAGCATTAAATGCACCTAAAAACAAGGAAATAAATCACCTAAACCTAAAATAACGTTTTTTACATAAAAATACCAAAAATAATAAATCACAATAATTAAATAGTAAACTATGTCCTACATCAGACCCTTCCACTTGAAACAAACTCGTTCTCGAATTCATCTTTGAAATCTAAAATCTTCTGTTCCAAATAAAAAAATACTTTGAATGCCTGAGCCCCTTGATCTTCCTTCCATACTTACAACTCATCAATTGAGTAAACAAATTAACTTGAGATTCTCTTTCCTTAGCCTTCATGCAATTGACAATATTCACCAAATGAAAGTTGATGATTGAATCAAATCTTTCAACGCCAACAAAATCAGTAAACTTTGGTATATCGCCTACCATAAAAATAACACGAGCGTCGGACTTGCAATCACCTGATTTGGGTTTATCAAGATCTTGGACAATGTTCTTTACAATTTTTACCTCACATTCATCTACTTCACTATAATTTTCACCAACTGTATTAAGAACATCTATCTTTTTCTCATTGGCTTCAAAATAATTTTCATGCACGTTATCTTCACAAAAAATTTCAACTTGTGATAATAAAACTTGATTTTCTTTAGAAATTGGCTTCATCTTTTTGACCCTTGAACATTTTTCTTTTCTTGAATCATATGAATATATAGATCTATAATTAACACTTGTATAATCTAGTATATCATAATAATCATGAGGAAACCATAAATCAACCAACACCTTTTTCATTCTTTGCCAAGAGCGAATTGGATGCTTACCTCGATGCTTTTTATCAATTTGTATGTCTTCCCACCATTCCTCTGCCTCACCATCCAATTTATTGAATGCAAGCCATACTCTTTCTTCCTCAAAAATTTCCCAGTAATCAAAATACTCTTCCAAATCAAGAAGCCAATCAATAAAATCCAACTTACGCATCTCTCTATCAAAGAATGGAATTTTCTTATATTTAAGAGTGTGTCTATTGGTGTTGCTTTGGGAGGATTTCCTAGCAAGAGGGGTAGAGACTGCTAGCTGTAGTTCGCGTAATACTTGCTAGACATCATGTTGAAGTTGAAGGAATTCCTTCCTAAGAACTTTTGCTTTAACCTTTTGGTTACTAAAAATGTTGTCGTCACATTTAGTATCCATCAGACCAAGGTAAGGACAAAGCTCTGATACCAATTGTACGTTTTTAGAATCCTTAAACACAACCAGATTAACCTAGTTATTTAGCCAAGTGATTAACTTAGGTAAATTATTCAGTTCTAGGTTAATACACATAAATCATATCATTGAACAGTACAAAAAATAAATAACACAACGCTATGATAACCCAGGAAAACCAAACCGGTAAAAAACTTGGGGATGATTTAACCTAGCTATCCATAAACTTGCCAAGCGTATTTAGTTTATCCAAATAAAAAATAGAATAGAATAGAACTTTAGGGGGTAAAATTTTAATTATGAAACTTCAAGGAGAAAAATTCAAATACCTCCAAACTTTAGGAGATAAAATCTAAATTCTGAAACCTAATGGTGTAAAATCCAAACATTTCCAAACTTTAGGGAATAAAATCTAAATTTTGAAACCTAATGGTGTAAAATTCAAATACCCCAAAATTTCAAAGGGTAATATCCAAATTTTAAAATTTCAGTGTGAAATCCAAATATTCTCAAACTTTAGGGGTGCAAATCTTTTTTTTTTTTTTTTTTTTTTGAAGAGGAAAACATCCTCATATCTTATTAAATGGAAATTGAGTCAAGATACAAAGCTTGCATTACAGGTGGAGGAGATTCCTCCTCCAGATAACATCATGTACCAAAATTTTTGCATGCCTGGCTAAAAGGTGGGCTACTGTATTGGCACTCCTTTTAACAAATTGCCCTTGTGACCGTCTAAAGCCATGCAGCAGATAAAGCACATCTTGAATAATATGACCAACCTATGACGACAAACTTCTCTTTAGCTCCAAAGCAGACATGACCAACTGATTGTCACCTTCCACAGCCATCTCCATAAAACCACACTCTAGCGCAAACTCCACCACACGCCGACACGTGAGAATTTCTACTTCCTCGCTGCAAGACACTGGAGGTCCTTTGCCTGAAAATGCAGCCATAACTTCTCCACAGTCATTCTGTATTATGGCTCCAAACCCAGAGGCTTCTTCATCTGATGAAAATCGCTACGTTGAAGTTAAGTTTGAAGTGAGTCAGGGGTGGTGGTTTCCAACTAATCTGGTTCAAGCTTAAGGAACTAGTGGCTAGATGGGATTGGGCGCTCCTAAATTCCTCCATATAGTATTTCGCCCTTCTGTTCAGAACACCAGGTGCCTGCAGTTGTTTTCCATGGATTATTGTGTTTCTTTGGTTCCATATTATCCAAGCCTGTACTAGAAACAATTTTAACTCCTCAGAGGTGAGTCTAGTAGTCAACTCATCCCATAATTGTATCATATCATCCTGACCCACGTGGCACCTTTGCAATCTAGCCGAGCATCCAGCCCAAATGTCCTGCACCACTACACAGTTCCATAGTGCATGGATTTTAGTTTCTGGTTTCGTCTTGCAAACCTCACATCAATTGTCTTCAATAATTCACTTCTTTGACAGATTTGCCCGTGTTGGTAGAATGTTACAGCAAGCTTACCAACCAAAAACTTTAATCTTGTTTGGCACCTTTAGTTTCCACAGAGTTTTCCATACCCCTCCTCCCACAACAAGGGGTGCAGTTCCTAATTTAGCCTTAAGTAACAGGTTTCATCTTAAGGTAAGTTTACTAAATTAGCCAATTAGTATATCTCTTTATTTTGTGAGTTTACATGTGTGTTTTGTGTATTACAACCTTTTGGTGTCAACTTTCAAACCTTCTGATAAATTTTGCTCGTCTCATTTTTCTTTTAATTTAAGTAGCGCGGCATAGAGATTTTCTTTTATAAACAAAGATAAAAATAATAATAAAAATCTAAAGCTTACAAATGATAATATAAATTACAAAGGCAGTATGTCTAATTTTTTCTATAAAAAAAACAAACAAATTCAGTACAAACAACCTCTACTCAACAGTCACCATGCTATAAACTCCCCGATATTCTAAAATTGCAACTATAAATATGCACAATTTTCTACACAGTTTCCCTATAAATATGCAACTATAACCACGTTTTTTTGACCTATAACTGTGTTTAAAAACGTGGCTATAAGACCTTTTTTTTTTTGTAGTGAGCTCATTGACTTCAGATTATATATATATAGCTCATTGATTTCGTGTGGTTTATTAAGCTTTTTAAGCTTTAATCAATTCTAAATATGTAGTTTATTAATTTATTTCCAATAATGTATTAGCTTTTCTAATCATTCTATTTTTTGTAGTAACTTTCAAGTGTTTTCCTTGTCGTAAAGTAGTATGCTACACTTTTTGTTTTTGTTTTTTTGTGAAGAAATAGTATGCTATGCGTTTATTGGTATGGAAATTGACTGCACAAAACATTTCAATTATTTATATGAAACATTGACTTGAGTAAACGGGGCAATAGATAAAGAAAATCGGAACAAATTGAAAAATTATGCAACCTCTATCCTGAAGTGTCTATCAATTGACGTTCAAGTTGCCAAAATTGGCGCCACGGAATCCGAAGCGTCCACCAATATTACGAGTCCCATTCTTCAAAAATTTCATTTATTCCCTACTTTATCAGTTTTTTTTTTTGGGTAGTTTTAAGAGAAAAATCAAAATTTTAAGAATATGATGGTAACTATTTTATTAAGTTAATCCAAATGAATATCAATTCCTGAAATTATCAAGATAATCATTTTTTTTTTAACGGGAAATAATTATTTATTAAAGAAAAAGAGAAGCTACAAAGAAGCATAATTGCTCGCCTCAACCCTATATCAAAAAATCCAAAAACATTATATGATTAAGAGAGCATTTGACCAAAGAATGGGCAGCACCATTTGAGGTTCTAGGAACCCAACTTACATGAATGCTTGGATATTGGTAGAGCAAATAAGACATATCTAAGCAAGTGTTGAGAATTCTCCATGGGATTTCATGCTCTGGCTTAGATAGGGCCTCAACCACACCACAACTTTGGAGTCGCTCTCAATTATCATAGTTACAAAGTCCAAGTTGGCAGATAGCTTTATGGCACAGTTTACAGCTTCAGCTTCCGCTTCGAGGGGAAGGTTAGTGTTTACCTTCTTGGAGCACGCAAAAACTAACTCTCCTCTCCAATCTCTAGCCACAATAGCAATAGCAGAACTGGATGGATTTAGGGCCGAATCAACATTGATTTTTATCATCGATCTTCTTGGCTCAGACCAGACATAAGGATGGCTAAATGAGCAGGGCCGGCCCTAGGCCCAGGCCACTTAGGCTGTCACCTAGGGCCCCTTACTAGAGAAAGGCCCCCCAAATTTTGGGGTAAAATTAATATATTTTTTTGAAAAAATATTTTTTTGGAGATATAGATTTTTTTTTCCTACTTTTAAGAAGTCCTAAATAATTGAATAATGCTAGAGATAATACAACTTTAAATACATAAGTCCTACAAATATATATGTCATTAATAACAAAAAATAATTTAGATAAGAAAATGCAAGAAATAAATACTGTATGTTTTACTTCAAAGACCTTTACAAATTGATGTGACAATTAATATGATTTGTGAATGTCAACAACTTATTAAATGTATTTTTAAAATATTTTTTGTGATTAGTGATACTTCTTTGTAAGCCTCATATTGTAAAATTTATAATATCTTTAACTTCATTAATTCAAATACTTGTTTATTATCTTCTTGAAATATCACAAATCACATTTATTACTACATCGTTTGTAAGTGTTTTTATAGTAAAATTTGTTATAGTTTTAGCATTTAAAAAAAAAAAAAAAAGCATATTACAAAATAAAAATAATAGAGTTTTGTTATAAAAAAAATAATGATATTAAACACTAGTTAAATATTATTTAAGTGATAACAAAAAAACCCCATTTAAATATATCACCTTAAGTCCCATATTATCCATCGTCAGGCCCCATTGGCTATTGTACCAAATTGCTTTTATAAAGGTACACAAAGCAAATAGATGAAGGCAAGATTCAACATCCGCCTTACAAAGAGAGCAAGAAGTGTCTCCCAAGTTTACGTACTTGCTTAGCAGTTCCTTTGTAGGGAGGCAGTTAGCTGCAATTCTCCATAAATGGATTTTAAGCCTCATGTAGATGAGATTTCCAGATTTTGCCTCTAGAAGAGTCTTGATTAGGTGGAGGATTTTCGCTTCTGCAAAGCCAGTAGGTTGATTTCACTGAGAAGTCTCCTGAAGAAGTTGGAATCCATATCCATTTATCTTTGTGTTAGAATGAGGAGATAGGTAATTTTCAAATATGGACTATAGTATCATCATCAAAAAGCTCCCTTAATTTTTGAGTGTCCCAGTTGCATCTGTCTTGGCGAAGAAGTTAAGAAACAATCAAGGCATTATCTATGTTGGCATCTTCTTTTGGCCTCGGAATAAATTAGGGCAGGTCCAGGATCCATGGATCATTCCATATTCTAATAGAATTTCCATTGCCTACCAAAATACAAGCTCCACGAGATATGATTTGTTTAGTGCCTGCTATACTCCTCCAAATAGGAGAAGAAATGCTAGAGATTTGGTGGTTTAACCAACTACCTCTAACTCTATATTTGGCACTGATGATGTTGAAAAAATCAACTTCAAGTCACACGGTCCTCATGTGCTCGAAACAATATCTACACAACAAAAAGAAAAGACCTAACAGAGAGCACCGGTGTGGTGTCGGCCAAATACCCTCCGAAGGTCAAGTTAGAACTTCTCACAACTCTAGAATGCTAGAATTGTGAATTATGCGTACCTTAGTTTATGAGAGTAACATCTCTTCCTTGGTTTAGAAGTCTTTTCCTTATAGGAGTCTCTATGAACGTATTCTGCGGAACCCTTTCCTTGTAGGAGTCCTTTTGATTAGCACTGAGCGTGGGGCATAAGATATTTCCATATACAGCATGCGTGAAGACCAAGTAGGGCCACGTCAGAATCGTCAGTCTCGCATACCCCCTTCAACCTATTGGCGTTAGCTTTCCATCTTCGCCTCAAGTTGACCTCGTTAGCTTGGAGCCGTAGACTCTTTGCTGTCGCCATGTGTCAATGGATACAAGACCGACAGGTTTGTCTGGAACGTCACTCTATGCCTTTACATCAGTGAGTGTTCATATTTACAATTTTATCCTTATCAGCGGCCCCCTACTCTATAGCTTCGTCAGCTTAAACTGACGGGTTATGGAGTTGAACTTTATTTATTAATTTTCTTTTGCTCAGGACAAAGGGAAAATCATTTATGGGCAATTCCTCAAGTAGCCTTTATTTAATGCTCGGACACGTGGCGCAACTCAATTGGCTCCGCTTCTAGACGAGGGCGTCACTTTGTCTTCCGTGCATATCCTCCCCTATATATATCTTGCCTTCCCCCTTATTTTCTTCTATTTTACTGCTGTTGATTATCACAGTGAACCCGTTGTTGAGGCTCATTTTCGACAAAGCCCAGCAGGACAAAAGGCCCAGAACCATGGGCAGACCAAAAGAAACGGCAGACAAAGAAATCATGGCAGGAACGAATAATTCACGGGTCCATGAGATGGGCCCAGAAGAAGCAAACGGGCTTGAATAAGCCCGGAAAGAAAGAAAAGGAAACAAACCCATGAGAAATATGAAGAAAAGAAAGAATGGGCCACAGCAGGCCCAATGCAATGAAAACTAAGAGAGTAACGGGCTAATGGAGAACCCATGAGCCCAAAGGATGAAGTATATAGTGTAATTGGGCCGAGGAAGCCCAAAATAAGTTAGAAAAAGTTCATGGGTGAAACAAAACTAAAATGGGCCAGGGATGCCCACAAGGAAAAACAAGGGACATTGGAGCCCGCAAAAAAATGAAAGAAGAAGCCCAGCAAGTATACTGGGCTACTGAGAAGGAAAGCACACGGCAGGCTCAAAAGAGCCCGGCAGGATTGAGATGAGCAGCAGGAATAACAATTTAGCATGGCAGGGGAGGCCAAGCCACAAAGCAAAATGCCTAAACTCAAGGGAAGTCCAACTGATCCTACAGAGCTCCACCTTCCAAAGAAAGGGACAAGTCATGAAAGTTGGCCTGCTGGAGATACATTCCACACCAGAAAAGGCCAAAAAGCGCACGGCAAGATATGCGCACCCATTTTCAGACCTCGGCAACGAATGAAACATCAATAAGGTAACGCATGCGTACGACCCAGGCATCACCAGCCTATACCCAGCCACTATGGGAAAGGGTGACGTCATGGGTGAGGGCACGGTCTGGCGGTGGGGAGAGGAGTGGAAACCCATTTCGTGTTTCTTGCCCAGACTCTTTCGGTGGGCATAGTCCTGCTGGGATGACATGCCACCCAAAAGAGGC